>JAJPUD010013373.1:7029-44710 GCA_023553655.1 Myrmecobius fasciatus
TTGGGGGGAAAAATTTGTAACGGAAAGCTATGTAAGGGTTATTGTTGAAGAATTACCCACACATATGTTATGCAAATAAAATTTAAAAAATAAATAAATAAAATTTAAAAAAAATTTAAAAAAATTCTGCCTTAAATATCTCTCTATGTCAATTTCACCAAATTTAAAATGAGGAAGTTAGACTAAATTACTCTCAGTTACCATCTGTTTAGAAATCTTCATTATGATCCTATGACTTTTCTTTGTGAAGAGATAGCAAAATGCTTTTCCTGCTAAATTGAATGGATTACTGGGTGACATAGTGAATCAATTGTTGGGCATGGAGTGAGGAAGCCCTGGGTTTGACTCAATTTAAATAAATACTCTCTTGGCCTTAGTTTCCTCATCTATTAGATTGGAATGGTAAAAGCATCTACATTACAGGATTTCTGTGATAAACAATTGAAATAATATATGTAAAGAAATTTGCCAATCTTAAAACAATAAACAATATTTGTTACTATTTGTAGTTGTTATGGAAATTGCAGAAACATATTTCTATTCCTTGTAAAATGAGGCAGTGTAATTCTAGAAATGCTACAATTACACACCAAAAAGAAATGCTACAGTTACTATTGCATTACAGTTTTTAAAATTACCATTTATAAACAACTTTAAAATAAGACAAAGCCTCCACATGTGACACTGGAATGAATAATTGATTGAATGCATAGAACCTGGTCATTTCTCCTGAATGAGAGGAGATTCTATACCCAGGATTTTGAATTTCATATGTGAGGGATTGATGCAGCATAAAATTTAAGTATGGATGTTTAAGTTAGTTTTAGCAGTAGTCTATGAAGTCCTCTAGAATTCTAATTTTCCACTTTTAGGACTGGAGATTAGCCAATGTGAAGTGCAAATATCTCCAGAGTGCTAGGTCAGCTCCATAGAAACAGCCAACAAATGGGTTTGGCAGGACTCTTAACTAGATCCATAGTACCTTTCACCTCCCCACAGCCTGCGTACAAGAAAACAGATGTAATCTCAGCTTATTAGGAATGTCAGGCCCATCTGTGTGGTAGAGATGAAGCTCTGGATGAGAAGGAAGCAGCACACCAGGTAAGTGCAGAAGCAATGGGGCAGGGATGATGTTGTTTGGGAAAATCAAATTGCTAATCTCAAAAATAAAAAGGGAGAACTTTCCACCAATGAAGAAGAAATTAGAACAATAATTAAAAGTTATTTTGATAATCTAAGTGAAATGGAGGAATACCTACAAAAATATATATTGCCCAGATTTTTAAAAAAGGAAATAAATTATTTTATAGCCCCATTTTAGAAAAAGAAATAGAATAAGCTATTAATCAACTGTGTAAAAAATAATCTCCAGGGCCAGATGGATTTACATGTGAATTCTAGCAAACATTTAAAGAACAATTAATTCCAATACTATACAAACTATTTGAAAAATTAGGGAAAGAAGGAGTCCTATCCAAATTTCTTTTATGACACAGATCTGTTGCTAATACCTAAACCAGGTAGAGTAAAAACAGAGAAAGAAAATTATAGACTGATGTCCCTAATGAATATTAATGCAAAAATCTTGAAAAATATATTAGCAAAGATATAACAGAAAATCATCCCCAGAATAATACATCATGACCAAGTAGGATTTATACCACGAATGCAGAGGTGGCTCAATATTAGGAAAATTATCAGCATAATCAATTATATTAATCACCAACTAACAAAAATCATTTGATTATCTCAATAGATACAGAAAAAACATTTGATAAAATCCAACATCCATTCCTATTAAAAGCACTAAAGAGTAAAAGCATAAATGGAATTTTCCATAAAATGATCAGTAGCATCTGTTTAAAACCATCAGTAAACATCATATTTAATAAGGACAAACTAGAACCATTCCCAATAAAATCAAGGTTGAAACAAGGTTGCCCATTATCACCATTACTATTCAATATTATATTAGAAATGTTAGCTTTGGAAATAAGAGAAGAAAAAGAGATTAAAGGAATTAGAGTAGGTAATGAGGAATTATCACTTTTTGCAGATGATATAATGGTATACTTAAAGAACCCAAGAGAATCAACTAAAAAACTACCAGAAACAATTCACAATTTTAGCAAAGTTGCAAACTATAAAATAAATCCACATCAACATTTTTATATATTATGAACAAAGTCCAGGAGCAAGAGATAGAAAAAGAAATTAAAATAACTGCTGATATTATACAATATTTTAGAATCTATCTGCCAAGGAAAGTCAGGAACTATATGAACACAACTACAAAACACTTTCCATACAAATAAAGTCAGATCTAGGCATTTGGAAAAATATCATGTTCTCATGGGTAGGCCAAGCAAATATAATAAAAATGGCAATACTAACAAAATTAATCTACTTATTTAGTGCTATACCAATCAAACTCCAAAGAAATTATTTTACAGACCTAGAAAAAATAATAACAAAGTTCATCTGGGAGAACAAAAGTTCAAGAATTTCAAGGGAATTAATGAAAAACAATGCCAACGTAGGTAGTCTAGCTTTGCTAGACCTAAAACTGTATTATAAAGCAGCAGTCATCAAAACCATTTGACACTTTTTAAGAAAAGAGTAGTTGATAAGTAGAATAGGTTATGACACAGGACAAAATAATAACTATAGTAATCTAGTGTTTGACAAACCCAAAGACCTCAGCTTTTAAGAAAAGAACTCAACACTTCGTAGCTGTGTGACCCTAGGCAAGTCACTTAACCCTTACTGCCTCAGGGAAAAAAAATACTATATGATGATCAATTCTGATGAATATGACTCTTTCCAACAATGAGATTACAGATGCCAATTCCAATGATCTTGTGATAAAGATAGCTATCTACACCCAGAGAGAGGATTGTGGGAACTGAATGTGAATTACAACATAACATTCTCACTCTTTTTGTTGTGGTTCACTTGCATTTTGTTTTTTCTTTTACTTTCTTTTTTTAATATGATTTTTCTTTTGCAACAAGGGAATTGTATAAATATGTTTACAAATATTGAATTTAACAAGTATTTTAACATGAATAACATATATTGGATTGCTTGTCATCTAGGGAGGGAGTAGGGGAAAAGAGGGAAAAATCTGAAACACACGTTTATGCAAAGGTCAGAGTTGAAAAACTATTCATGCATATGTTTTGAAAATTTTTAAAAAAGCTTTAAAAATAGCAGAAGTGCAAAAGAAAAATATCTAGGGATTTTGGATGGATTGAAAGGGTAATATAAGCAACAAGATTTTGTAGAAGTTAAAGCAAATAAATAAAATAAAACTAAAAAATTGGAAAAAAATATATTGCTGAGGCAATTGGGATTAAGTGACTTGCCCAGGGTCACACAGCTAGGAAGTTCAAGCGTCTGAGACCAAATTTGAACTCACATCCTTCTTAATTCAGTGCTGGTGCTCTGGAGAACATTTTTTTTTAAAATCAATTCCCTGTGCATTTTAGAAATGGGACCTTTATTCAGGAAGCTTGCTGCAAAAATTTCTTTCCAGTTTCCTGTTTTTCTTCTAATTTTAGAAGATTAGTTTCGCATGTAAAATATTTTTAAATAAATTTACATTTTCAAAATTAGCCTTTTTACTTCTTGTCATCTTCTTTGTCTTTTGCCTAATTATAAACTCCCTATCTATAAACATGACATAGTTAACATTTTCTATGTTCCATTATTTTGCTTACATCATATTACATATTTAAATTATCAGCTTATTTTGTGCTTGTTTTGTATATGGTAAAACAAACAATAAACAAACAAACAACATTAATCTATAGGGTAGAATCAAGACGGCAAGTTGAAGCCATGATCAAAAAAAAAAAAAAAAAGAACCTAGACAAAACATCTTAAGAAATTATAAAGAGAAGTACCTTATATCTTAGATTCAGAGGGTAAAATAATAAAATCTAAATGTTGACAAAATAAAAAATTCTATTTTTTCAGTTTCATGTGAGTGAGAAAAGTATTTTGTAATAATTGGTTTTATTTCATTTTCATTGGTTGTGAATTCACATTTAATTTTTTTTTAATTTCATCGATATTTATTAGTTGCCAACTATGTGTGGACTCATTACCAAGATTTCAATGGGAAAAAAAAAGATGGCCTATACAAATTCTATAGACTGAGGTAGCCATCATTGTGCCACTTATTTAAGAAAAAAGAGGCTAAATAATTTTTTTTTAAAATAACTGCCACACTGGCAATACTGTAACATTTGCTACATTACAAAATTAAGATTTGGGAATTCCAGACCTTGCGAGCTGAACTCTTAGAGACAGAACTGATGATTTTTGAGCAAATTGCTCAGAAACAAAGTAGTTTTACTAATCAGGGATGCCTGAATAATGTTTCATAAAAGCATAGGGACACCATTCATCCTTTAATAGAAGCCATGTTCTGCTTACAGATATGAGCAAACTCTGTGGGTTATGTGTCAAGGGAAACATTTAAAATGTATATCATAATTACAACATACTATAAAGATATAGCCTTGTTTATTGTTAATGCTTGATTCATTTTGGGTAGATTTTTTAAAAATAAATTTTTAAATAGAAAAAATCTGGAAGTCTTAAGTGTGGCTTAACATCAAATCTTGTTTCAGCTTGAAGGAGAAATAGAACAATCCTATAAATCCAGGGTAAAACAGTAAATCTAGGTCAATTCAAAGATTGGGAAATAGCACCATCCAATAAGGTCCTCAATTTCTCCATGTAACAAAAGTTTTAGAGACTACTTAAGCTATTTCCTATTGTGCACCATTATTTATGGAGGATTATTTCTAAATTCAAGAGGCTTCTACAATATGTGCAAACTAATTGCTCTTTTTGAGCAACTAATCAGAAGGGGTAACACAGATGCTGCACTAACTCTTTCAAGAGGATATTGTATAAATGGCCCACATTGACCATTATCTCTGACCGAGGTAATGACGCTGAAAGGTGTTCTCCAGTAAATAGGAAGAGAACCATCTTCACAACCACACCTTAAAGTCTCCATATGTAATTTGGTGAACCATATCTATTTTTTGGCCTGAAAACTATTTAGTAAATGTTATAGAAGTGAACTCACATGAATGTTTTCAGACTGAAATGATTAGTACAAATAGCCTCAACAATTTAACCAAGTTCATTGCTTAGGTAAAACCAATTAGGAAGTATATTACCTGCTATTAAACTCAAAGTAAATGGGTTTTGTCTTTCAACTTACATTGCATCATTCAAATTTCAAAGCTGTGCTTATAATAGCATTATGCTTTATTTTAATCAGGCTATTCACTTTTTTTTTACTTATTCAAGTATACTGGGATTATAGATATTTCCATGTGGTATTAAGATGCACGCTGTCAAAAGTGACTCATCTATCATGATAATAAAAATTCCTTTGCGTTTTTAAAACACGGAAATAATCTTTGGCTGTCTGTGTGGCTGGTTATTTTTTTATGGGTCAGAAAAAATTCTAGTTAATATAGAAAACTTATATAAATTATGATGATTCCTAGATAATATTTTTTTCAACTGATGATCAGAAACCATTATGAAGAGCTGAAAAATCTTAGTCCAGTAAATATTTTGTAGAAGAGGTGAAAATTGTCAGCCTCCAATATAATTGAAATGGATTTCACCTCCGGTCTAAAGCATATAAGCTGTAAAAACATCCTTCCTCCTATGCATGTATATATTATGTAGATATATAAATTCAATAAAGTCAACATGGAGTTGTCACTAAAAGAAGATTCACTATCTGAACTTTCTTTGGCATTTGCTTCACCTTCCCCATCAGGCACTGGAGCATCTGGCCTCTCAAGAAGATCGGGGTCCAGTCCTTCAGATATCATTTTGTTTCTTATTGCCATCACAGGAACACCCACTTGAACCATTTTGAGATATCTGGCATATCTTGGATCCTTGGCTACAGTTAAGATATGTTCTGTTGCCGCTTCACATTTCTGTGGTCCAGTGTCTTGTATACTGTTCTGCTCAGATTGAGGAGACAGAGATGACTGTTGACCTGAGGGAGCTTCAGGACCATTTGTAACACCATTAACATTTGCAGTCGATATTTCAAATTTGACATCTTCTAGACCCGGAATAGATGATAACTTTGCATCCAAAATATTGAGAGTTGTTTCAATTTGTTGAATCCGAAGAGAAAGAGCTGACAGCTTCTCTTCACAAACTGTAGAGAATCGGTTGAGGTACTGTACTGTATGTACTACAAACTGGTTTAGAAATGCAACATTCCTTTTCTGTTGAATTGCTGGCACCTTGGTCAGGTCTATGCCCGACCCCATCAGAGGCAGCCCGTCTTCGTCCATGGCCCCGGCGAGAGGGTCCCACGCCCCCTGCTTTCCCAGCCCAGACCTCGGGAGCAGCTCCTGATTGGCCCCCCTCAGTCTGAGATCCCAGGGCCCTTTATTCCCGGAAGTCATTTTTTTTTCTTACTGGTAATTTAGTTTTCATTTTAACCCCCCAAAAGTGACATGAATAAACCAAAAATATTTGTTTATTAAAACAAAAACTTCTCATTTTATTTATTAGTTGGATGACTTTTTGCCCTGATGCAATTGGAGTTAAGTGACTTGCCCAGGGTCACACAGCTAGAAAGTGTTAAATGTCTGCAGCCAGATTTGAACTAAGATCCTCCTGACTTCAGGGCTGGTACTCTATCCACTATACCACCTAGCTGCCCTAGTTGGATGACTTTTTAAAAAATTTTCACTTTTCTTAATTTCTATTAGCTTTCAGGATTTTCTGTTTAATTTGGGGGATTAATTTATTTACTATTTTTATTTGCATACTTGTTTCATTAATCTGTTCTTTCTTTTGCTTAGTGACTTAAATTTTCTCATAAATGCTGCTTTGTATCCCACAAATGTTGCATGTTATCTCATTATTTTAATAATTTTTAATGAAATTATTGATTGATGTTTTATGATTTGTTGGGTTTTTTTTTTGACTCACACCTTATCTAGGATTAGATTATTTAGTTTCCAGTTAATTTTTAATCTGTTTCTCAATGTCCCTTTGTTGAATATAAGGTTCATTTCGTTATGATCCAAAAATAATGTATTTAATATTTCTACTTTTCTGCATTTGTTTGTGATGTTTTTAGATCCCACTAAGTGATCAGTTTTTGTGAAGGCACTTACACAGGTGAGAAATAGGTATATGCCTTTATGTCTTCATTCAATATTCTCTAGAGGTCTATTATACGTAATGTTTTTAAACCCTCTTCATTTCTTTTTTTTTATTTTTTTTCTTGAGGCAATTGAGGTTAAGTGACTTGCCCAGGGTCACACAACTAGAAAGTGTTAAGTGACTGAGGTCAGATTTGAATGCAGGTCCTCCTTACTCCAAGTCTGGTGCTCTATCCACTGTGCCACCTAGCTACCCCTCTTATTTATTTTATAGTTTGATTTCCCTAAGTCTGAAAGGAGTAAATAGGTATCCCCCAGTATTATAGTTTTACTATCTATTTCATCCTGTAACTCATTTACTTTTTCTCTTAAGACTTCAGGCCCTATGCTATTTGGTACATATATGTTCAATATTGATATTCACTGTTTACCTTTTAGGAAAAACAATGTACTTTTCCCTTTTCTCTCTTTTACTCAGGTCTATTTTTTTCTTTTTATTTGTCTAAGATCATGATTACATCCCTTGTGTTTTTATTTCAACTAAAGCATAATAGATTCTGCTTCAACTGCCTGTTTAGTTGGATGGTTTTTCCTATGAAATAATTCACATTTTCTTCAATTTTTTTTCTTTTTTTTTGACTTTGTCTTATTATTTTTGAGTTATTTGGAGTTATTTTCTTCTAGTTGCCCAATTCTAATTTTAAGAAGATATTTTCTTCAATAAGTTTTTGTACCTTTTTTAATATTATTCAATCATTTTCAGTCATGCCCAACTTTTCATTATGTGACCGCATTTGGAATTTTCTTAGCAAAGATACTAGATTGTTTCTCATTAACTTCTACAACTCATTTTACAGTTGAGAAAATAGACAAAGTTAAGTGACTTGTCTATGATCACATAGTAAATAATTTGTCAATCTGAAAAAATAGTCCTAGGAAGTGGTTGGAGTACTAATAAAGACAATATATTATAACTACATCTTGCTCATTTAGGAATTGTGTTATTTGATAAGTAGGGGAATAAAGCTAAAAAAAAGTATAGGTCAGGAAGATCAGATGAGGAAGAGTATTGATCTTTACATGGAATTGAGGACAACTAAATTTGTCCAATGAAACCTCTGGATCAAAAGTTGGGAAGGGCTAAACTGAGATGCATCCCCTTTTTGTAGGAGTCTAATATTCTAGTTGGTAGCCCCTAGGGAATCAGCAATATTAACAAAGTCTGACGACCATAACTAGAATCAAGTACAAGATTGGGACTATAGGCCAGTAGATCTGTGAATATAATTAATTATCCAAAGTCATGGTACAAGTAGCATGGTAGAGTGGAAAGCATACTTTTCTTGGAGACAGGATTTGTTGTTCAGTCAGTTAGTTGTGTCTGACTCTTTGTGATCTCCATGGACAACAACACACCAATGCTGTCCATAGAATTTTCTTGGCAAAAATACCAATTACTTTCCATTTCCTCATTCAGTAGATTGAAGCCAACTGAGGCTAATATCTTGCCCAGGATCACACAGCTAGTTTGGTGTCTAAAGCCATATTTAAATTCATGTCTTCCTGACTCCAGGCCCAATGTTCTAACCATTGCACCATCTTATTGCCCCAGGAAACAAAAAACATAGATTCAAATCCTTCCTATGATATTTATTACTTACATGACTTTGGACAAGCATGAAATGCTCTGGGCCTCAGTTTCCCCTTGTGGAAAATATAGGTTCTAAAACACAGTTTTGGAGGTCTCTTCTAGCTCTATATTTATGATACTATAAATGAATTTATTATTTATTGTGAATATAAAAGCTAGCTATATGCTAGTAGACTGTGAATACCACCTATTAGGTGATTACATTTATATTATACTAAATAGTCAGAATGATTACCTGTGGCTACATTAGATGTTAATTTATATGATGCTATAGATTTAAATATTTTCAATAATATACAATGTAAAATTCAGATTCTATTTTTGCCCTGTCTCAACATAGGTTTGTAAAGATTGGTCAGGTGTCTGTAGGTATGTATGTGGAAGATGGAAAATATAGTGTGGAATGAAGAAAACATCTATAGGATGCCCATCTGGATGAAAAGAGAAATCGCACAGAGGTTGGAAAGAACTTTAGTAAAGATGAATAAGAAGTTAGATAAAATGATCAGCAGCATAGACTCAATCAGCCTCATGGTTTCTAGCTATTTTTCTTAAATAATTTTGTAACAATGAGGCTACGAGACCTTTAGGTTATGGTTCAGGTGAGAGACAATCGTGAATCCATACAGGGCAACAGAAAAGTAAGTATGTCCAGATCAAAAAGAATTGACAGTTTTATCACTAAGTAAAATGGACTCTGAAGTTGAGATGACAACAAAGATAAAAGAGCAAAAACTAAATAAAAATCAAGATTGGAACTCTAGCACCTAGCCTAAATGTAGAATTCCATGATCAGTGATGTTGTTCCCTTCCTGCAAGAACACAAGAGGGAAGCTCAAAGCTGAGTATCAGAAACTATGGCTTTTATATGCTTTGGAGTTTTAATTTGCCTATGAAAAGGGAAAGTCTGGGACAAGAAGAGATATCCAAGCTGAGATTATTTTATGCATCATTATTCTATTTCTTTTATTCAATCTGTTTTTATTTTAGTTATTATTCCTTACACCTGCATGAGAACCTGAAAGAGATTCTGGGACTTTCTACTGTTAGTTGAATCATGTTTTATTTGGTATCCTGGAATAACCCCGTTTTCTCTATATAGCAACATGAGAATAAGACCAGGACTTGGATGGTTGCAGATGGGAAATGAATTAATTCCACTTCTTTTGCCTATTTCAATTTCATTATTTTACTTCTTGACATTTTAGAAACTAATCTCCAGTATGGTTCCCACTCATTTCCCTTCTGTTTGTTTAACATTCTATGATTTGCCCTCATCCTCAAATTTCTTATTACACAATGTCAAATGAGCATGAAGTAGCATCATAACAAAGATTATTAAAGGGATTCACTATTTTCTTTCATAATATCCTACCCAATACCTAAGAAATCCTTTTATACATATATGTTTATGCATACATATTCATTATATGTGTATATGTATGTACATGGATGTATAAGTGGGATAGGGTGAGGGGTTATATATAGAGAGAGATATTTAGATAGTTGAGATATATATATATATATATATATATATATGGTGGGATACAGTACTTTAATTGTATTAAAAATGGCAGAGAATACTTCAGCTTAGGTTCCCTGACTTCAAGTCTAGACTTCTTTCAATTGCACCACAAGAAGCTAGAAATATACATATTTCCATATATTTATATTTCTTTTTTCCATGTACATATACACATCTAGACAGATTGATAGCTATCTAGCTAGGAATTTAGCTATCTAGCTTCTACCTAGCAATCTAGCAATGTATGTATCCATCCATTGATCTATCTATCTATCCACCTAAATATAACTCTATTATACATATGTATGTACATATATCCATACATATATGCATGGACTGGGTCTGTTATTTCTTTGATATAACTTTTGTGTGAAGAAACTTATTCTCTTTGTGTAGGCTTTTCAGGTCAGAGCCTTTTCTGTTATTTATAATTTTAGGGTTTCCTGCAGCACTGAGATGTTAAGGGACTTGCCTAGAATTGCACAGCCAGTCAGAGTCAGAGTAAGACTTGAGTTCATTTTTGTGAGCTTTGGAGATAGCTTTTTCTTCTCCAAGTTGTATAGCTTCTACTATGCCCTCAGAGAACAAATATCAAATCCATATTCCTACCCGTATTCAAGTCTTTCCAACATGGCAGAATCTGACAGAATCTATCTCCAAAAGAAGAGTCCTTATAAACTGTATGACATGGTGAGACCCAAGGGTAGGATTTTAGCTGAAATATTTCAAGGCATTTTTGGAAATTGCCCTAGTTACATTGTTCATTGTCATCTCATGTCAAGACTCTTACGGACGTGAAGGCTCGTTATACTTTGGATGATTTTTCATCTCTCTAAAGTATTTATTCCTCCCCCAAATGCTAAAAAAGTTGTATATCACACCATGCACTCTTCTGTCTCCAGCTTCTTGTGACACAATTGAAATTTTAGTGAAAAATTATCACTAAACTGAAATATTCTCTCTGCCACTTTTTATCCTCTGTTACTCAGCAAGTGATTTCACTTTCTGGATCTTAGTTTCCTCATCTTCCTCTCCCTCCTCTTCCTCTTCCTCAAACTACACATTGCATTTTGAATTTTCTAAATTGCTTTATATTTATAATCTCATTTTATTCTCACTATAACCTTGGGAAGTGTGAAATTATTATACTCATTTTAAAGAAGAGAATAGAAAGTGATAAAATGATTTGCCCAGGTCTTACCAGACTTGCTACCTGGACTGTAAATTTCTCAAGCAGAATATGAATTAAAATCTTCCTGACACCTTTTCCAGGGCTCTAGTCAGAAGTCATGTAGCTATATCTGTAATAAATAGATATTATTTATATAGGATTTTAAACTTAGCAAAGTATTGTGCACATAGTACTTCATTTATCCTCATAGGAAACTTGGGATTTGGGTACTATTATTATTCCTTTTTTAAGAGATGAGGAAACCAAGGCAGGCAGAGTTTAAAATACTTGCTCAGAGTCACCTTGCTAACAGAATCTGAATCAAGATTTGAATTTTCAATAGACCAGTATTCTGTTGATTGAGCCACATGACTATCTCTGTAATAAATAAAAAATTTACATTGTAATATTACATCTGTAATAAATAAAATTTACATTGGGCTTTATGATTTACAAAGCATTTTAAAATATTATTTGATCTCACAAGAACATTGGGTTATAGGTATTATATAGATATAGAAATATAGATATATCAGCATATGCGTATCTAAGCACATTTCTGTACATATATATGCTTGTATATACATATAAAATCCCCATAATAAACACACTCTTTTTTATGAATTTTTTCTCTGAATACATTTAGTTATCTACTCTCTTATCTTCTTTGTTGCTATAACAGTCAAAATAACTTGGTTGCTAAAAGTTGTTCTTAAAATATTGTGGTTATTCTGTATTATGTTATCTTGTTTCTGTTAATTTGATTATTCACTATTTTATATCTTTCCAGATCTTTCCTAAAATCATCAAAATCACCATTTCTTATAATATAACAATGTTTAATCATAATGATTTATCACAACTTGATCAATCATTCCCCAATTGATGGGCATCACCAAAATTTCCACTTTTGCCCCCAAAAAGAGAGCTATTACAAATGTTTTAGAACATATAGGTTATTTTCCTTTTTCACTAATCATCTTGGAAAACAGATCCAATAGTACTATAGTGTCAAAGGGTAGAGGAAGTTTTATAATTTTTTGGTTATAATTCCAACTTGCTCTCCAAAATAGTTGGACTAGTTCACAGTTCCACCAACAATGAATTAGTATCACATTTTCCCCACCCCCTCCAACATTTATAGCTTTCTTGTTCTATTAACTTAACCAATCTAATATGTATAAAATAGTAACTCAGTTTTGTTTTTATTTACATTTCTCTAATCAATAGTGATTTATAGCATTTTTTCATATGATTTTGATTACTTCATTTGAAAAATGCTCTTTCATATTCTTAGACCATTTGTCAATTGGATAAAGACTCATGTTATTATAGATTTCAAAAATGTTTATACACAAATACATTTTATATGTATTAATTTATACATATGGATGTATGCATGTATGCATATATATATATAATTTGTATATTTGAGATATAAAACCTTTATTCGAGAAACTTTCTATAAAAAAATGTTTCCCCAATATTCTGATTCACTTATGCTCTTGGTACATTTCTTTTATTTGTACAAAAATTTTAAAATTAAATAATGAAATTTACTTATTTTACACTTCAAAATACTTTTTTATCTCTTGTTAATTCATAAATTGCTTACCTATCAAAAATCTGATAATTTTTGAAACTGATAAGAGATTGGTACAAAACTGAACAGAATCTGGATTTAAATGTGGAAAGGCAGTTAAATGGGGTTGTCAAGTTATGAAAAGGTAACATTAGTTATAAAAGTTTTAACCAGGTGCTTAGGATTCAGATATAAATATCTAGAAAGATAAGGTTTTTTGGGTCATTTTGTTTTGTTTGTTATTTAAAGACAAACTTAAAACTCTCAACCAGTGCAGAGAATAGTGGAATTGTGTAGTGACTTACATCAAGTGTATTTTACTTGTATTTTCATAGACATAACAGATATCTGTATTCTAAGTATATATTAGTCTTGTTCCTGCAAGAGAAGAAGAAGGGACTCCATTAATGCCTCTGACAATCCAAGTTGGCAGAGAGAATGAAGTATTCCTTATTGAAAGAGAAGTGGGTCTTCAGTGGAGAGAAAAATGCTCTGATGTGGAAGAAGGATGCAGCTATATGGCACAATGGATATAGCTCAAATTCAGCCTCAGATACTTAACACTTCTTATCTGTGTGACCCTGGGCAGGCCATTTAACCCCAATTACCTCATTACCAAAAGATGATTGAAGTGGAAGAAGGAAAACTTAACCATTGCCAAGGAAAAGTATTAGAAAAAGAAGGCAAAGGACAGCTGAACAAATGAGCTTAAAAACAGATTCGAGGGTCTTCTGAAAGAGGAAGGATATGAATGCCTTAGAAAGAAGGAGCTTCTTTTTTCCCTAAAATTACACAGAGTAATAACTAATCTTATATAAGAAATCATGAAGTAAAGCTTATGATAAAAGAACAATAACAGTAGGAGTTTTCTATTCAGTAAGATTAGGGGAGTATTTTTTTTTTATCCTGATAACAACATAGATGTGTGAGACCTTCTCATGACACTCATCCAGGATATAAGAGAAGTATTTCCCAAGATCTGTCAAAGAAAAAAAAATGGTAGCTGAGCATTTTGGACAATTCTTATGAGCACAAATGAGATTTCCAGTGAAAAGTAAAAAAAATGTCTTGCAAACAATAATAAAATAAGGTAAGAAATTTAATTTAATAAAAGCACAGATTTTGTTTTACTATTGTCTATTGAAGAATGAGTTATTTTAGTTTCTTTTTATTTGAATATACTTATTGACATGGGAATTTTTTTTAACTTAGGAGTTGGAGAAGTGGGGATATCATCATGTTTATCAAATACAAAGTAATGAAAAATAAAACTAAATAAGTCATTTAAAGAATTAAGCATTTAAGAAAATTACCCAAGCTGGAAAAGCTTGTACATGTTGGGGGTAGATGTGGAACTAAGGTCTATCCCTATGAATTATTCCACAAACTATTTACTATGACAAGAGATCAGATTATTCCATTTTTGATTTATAAAATATGATTTTGAGAAATTCAGTGCCCCCTTAAAATTCTAAAATGGAAGTATCTGAATTTATCATCATTGTCCCTTCATTTCTATTTATTGCTACACTCTGAAATCTGTATATTTTCTCTTAATAATATTCTCAAGGCCTGTTATCCAGTAAATGACCGGAGGTCATCAGCTTTTGGATTCAAAACTTTTTGCAGAACCTGCCACTTCAAGTCACAAATTCCTTTGCAGAACCATTGGCACAAATTATTATCACCTCTTCTGACATAGACATGAGGTTTTTAGCAAAGGAGAAAGATCAACAACTCAATTTCTTTGGGTCAATGAGCCAATATCAAATTGTTCTGTGATACAGGCTGCAATTTGAATTCATCTGGTGCACTGAGGTGGCTCAATTTCATGTTAGCTATGTTGCAATTCATCACAATTATAGCAAGAAGGATTTTTATTAAAAAACTGGACTGCAGTATTACAAAATGAATTAGACACCAAAAGGAATAGACTGTTCAGAAAGGAAGAAGCTACAGCTGCAGCCACATATCTCAGTAATTAGCAATAATGGGGGAAAACATCTGAAGGATCACATGATAATTTTACAGTGATGGATTTTTTTTAATTATCATACTTTTATAAAGTTTTACAGAATGCTTTTGTGTCTTTCAAATGTAAATAAATGGTCATATCCATTGGTGAACTATATGTTCTTCAATAAGAATGAAAGCTTTGTTGCTTTGAATTGTTTAATTTCTCATAAAACTTATTTTATTCATTTCTGTGCTGCCTGCTGAAAACAATAACCATGAAAAATGGCCCTTGTTAGTTAGATGCAGATTCTCAGCAATTACCAAAAGTTAATTAGAATTATTAAGATAACAAAAAAGCACAATACATTGCTGTTGATCTACTTTAACTACATTTAATAGGGAGATCCAAGACTTAGCCAATCTCATAAATTATTTTATGCTAAGTTAATGCATTTTCTGGCTAGCCAAATTAAATATTGATAGACTGTCCTCTCAGAAAGGGTTAGGCAAAAGCATTTTATTTATCACTAAACTTAAAAGCTAAAAGAAAGCCAATCCTGAAACATTTTGTTGACTCACTTGAGTAATAAAATCAAATGTAATTCTTTGTTCTCACCTCCTGCTGTTTTGATGCCAAACAGAAAAAAAGCAAATAAACAAAAAAAATAATTTAGGATGGGTTAAGGAACAAAATAAGCCGTATCCCTCACTGTGACTCTTCTAAAGTAAATGATCAGTATCTCCTTTGCCCAAATAAGATAATGAAATACTTAAAGTTTATTAACAATAAATGAAGGCAAGAAAAATTGTGCTTTTCAATCTATCAATAAGTATTCACTAAGTGCCTGTTACGTGCCTAACAACTGAAGCCCATGTCCTAAAGTTTCTTCATGGCAAGTCATTGATTCTCAGTTTTTGAAAGCAACATCATTACAATGAGAGTTCTGATAGACTTGGCTAAATAAGAAATGCTTCATGTTTGGGCGAATCACACACAAACTCACATACACACACATAAATACATAGATATATAGATATAAAAATTCATGAAATAAAGCAATCATTTCTTTAACCTTATGAAATTTTAAAAAAAGTTTATTGCACATCAAAGTGCAAATATATATTAAGTATACTTCCATATTCTTTTAAAATATATAATAGAAGTAATTTTACTTTTCATTATTTTGTGCAAGTCTATCCATTTTCCCCTAAAATTAATGAACTCATTACTTCTTATAGCATAGTAGTATTCCATCATGATCATATATCACTATTAATGTTTTTATCAGGCCAAAAGATTTTGTCAAGACAAAAGGGTTTTGCCAGGACAAAAATTGTCAGCTCATTTTGAAGATGCTTATTATAAGAGGTTTGACTTCCAAAGGAAAAGGCACTTTAACCATAGTAATGCATGGTTGCATCTGGTAAGGTAAAGTATGATAGAATTGAAGAAATTTTAGTCTTGAATCTAAGAATTTTTAAACATATATATATATATGCTTATACATATATATGTATATATTTACATACATGTATTTTATTTACATATGTATTGATAGCAGATTTTAATATAGCTTGTTATTTTATGCTATATATTTAATTAAATATATATGTATATGTATATATATGTATATATACATATATAAATCTTATTATGAGAAGGAGTCTATAGGCTTCACCAGATTGCCAAAAAGGTTTCACTGATACATGTTTTAAAAAAAAATGGTTGATTTAGCAAGGTGGCAGGATTCAAAATTAATCCACATAAATCATCAGCATTTTTATATATTACCAACAAAGTTCAGCAGCAAGAGATGCAAAAAGAAATTCCATTCCAAATAGCAGATGATAGGATGAAATATTTGGGAATCTATCTGCCAAGGGAAAGTCAGAAACTATACGAACTAAATTACAAAACACTTTCCACACAAATAAAATTAGACCTAATCAATTGGAAAAATATTAAGTGCTCATGGGTAGGCAGAGCAAACATAATAAAAATGACAATACTACCCAAACTAATCTACTTATTTAGTGCCATACCAATCAAACTCCCAAGAAATTATTTTACAGATCTAGAAAAAATAGTAGCAAAGTTCATTTGGAAGAACAAAAGGTCAAGGATCTCAAGGGGATTAATGAAAAAAAAAGGCAGATGAAGGTGGCCTTGCTGTACCAGATCTAAAACTATATTATAAAGCAGCGGTCATCAAAACCGTTTGGTACTGGCTAAGAAATAGAGCAGTCTATCAGTAGCACAGGATAGGTTATCAGGACAATCTAGGCAATAACCTTAACAATCTAGTGTTCGATAAACCGAAAGACCCCAGCTTTTGGGATAAATACTCACTATTCGGCAAAAACTGCTGGGAAAATTGGAAACTAGTGTGGAAGAAATTAGGGCTTGACCCATACCTAACACCACATACCAAGATAAGATCTAAATGGGTTCATGATCTAGATATAAAGAGGGACTTTGTAAGCAAGTTAGAGGAACGTAATATAGTTTATCTCTCAGACCTGTGGAGATGGAATAAATTTATGTCCAAAGAAGACCTGGAACTCCTAATTGAACACCAGATGGATAATTTTGATTATATTAAGTTAAAAAGTTTCTGTACAAACAAAACAAATGCAGACAAGATTAGGAGGGAAGCATCAAATTGGGAAATCATCTTTACATTCAATGGTTCTGATAAAGGCCTCATTTCTAAAATATATAGAGAATTGTCTCATATATATAAGAATTCAAGCCACTCTTCAATAGATAAGTGGTCAAGGGATATGAACAGACAATTTTCAGATGATGAAATTAAAACCATCTCTAGTCATATGAAAAGTTGCTCCAAATCACTATTGATCAGAGAAATGCAAATTAAGACAACTCTGAGGTACCACTACACCCCTGTCAGATTGGCTAAAATGACAGGAAAAGATAACAATGAATGTTGGAGGGGATGTGGGAAAACTGGGACACTAATACATTGTTGGTGGAACTGTGAACGGATCCAACCATTCTGGAGAGCAATTTGGAGCTATGCTCAAAAAGTTGTCAAACTGTGCATACCCTTTGACCCAGCAGTGTTTCTACTGGGCTTATATCCCAAAGAGATCTTAGAAGAGGGAAAGGGACCCACCTGTGCAAGAATGTTTGTGGCAGCCCTTTTTGTAGTGGCTAGAAACTGGAAACTGAAGGGATGCCCATCAATTGGAGAGTGGCTGAATAAATTATGGTATATGAATGTTATGGAATATTATTGCTGTGTAAGAAATGACCAGCAGGATGATTTCAGAGAGGCCTGGAGGGACTTGCATGAACTGATGCTGAGTGAAACGAGCAGAACCAGGAGATCATCATACACAGCAACAACAGTATTACATGATGATCAATTCTGATGGACATGGCTCTCTGCAACAAAGAATTGTCTCAAACCAGTTCCAATTGTTCACTGAAGAAAACCATATACACCCAGAGAGAGGGATATGAAATATGGACTACAACGTAACATTTTCATGATCTCTATTGACATTTGCTTGCATTGTGTTGCCTTTCTCTGATTCTTTTTTTTTTCTTGTAGATAGGATTTTTCTTGCATAACTTCTCAAGCATTTCAACATTATTAATATGTAGTGGACTTCCTGCCATCTAGGGGAGGGGAGGGGACTGGGGGTAAAATTTGTAATGGAAAGCTCTGTAAAGATCAATGTTGGGAAACTACCCATATACATGTCATACAAATAAAAAGCTTTAAATTTAAAAAAAATGGTTGAGAACCCTTCATATAGATGATGATGTGTCAACTGGTTAGATATTTTGGTTGAGGGAGGATGAGACATTGAGTATAATTTCAAAGTTAAGAATGAGATTGACAGGAATCATGATGTTTTTAATAAAAAGTTTGTAGTAAGGAAAAAAGGGTGAAGGTAAGATAATGAATTCTGTTTTGTACATGTTCAATTTGAGAGGCTTATGAAATATCCAGTATGGAATGCCCAACAGGTCGTCCTTATAATGCAGGATTTGAGCTCAAGAAAGAAGAAAATTTGATTCATAGATTTTGGAATTTTTCGGAATTATCAGTAGAGAGATTTGGAAGAGCTAATTAGATCATTAAAAAGGACAATATCAAAGGAGGAAAAGAGAGTAGAAGAGAAAAGAAGAGAGAGACAAGATGGAAAGGAGAAGGGAGAAGAAAACCAGTCATAACCTTGGAAGACAACCACAGGTTGTTTTCACTTATGAACAAAATATGCTAAATTGTTTTTTTTTTTTTAACACAATGTGATTTGGGCAGAAACTGTTGAAATACAATAACATACATTTACCCAAATAAGTGTAGTATGTAGCCAATAACAGAGATTCTCTTGCTATTGTATAAGGATAAGATGAAATATTTTCATACAATTTTGGCAAAGGTATTTAATCTTTCATGGAATCAGTCTTCCATATAATTTTTATTCATTTCCAAATTACACTGCCTGAGAGGAGAGTGGAGTCAAAATGATGGAGAGTAGACATGACATTGCCTGAGTTCTTCCTGGCTTCCTTCAGAATCAACACTAGATCAAGCCTCTGAAAGGATTTTGGAGTGAGAGACACACAAATATTTGTAGTGTCACAAATTTCCAGCATAAAATATCTTGGAAGGACTTCAGGAAATGTTTTTCTCAATTGGGCAAAGGTAAACATGGCACTAAGCATACATGGAAACAGAGGGAAAGCCTGAAGCACCACTGGCCCCAGAACTGTGAAAATTCTCTGTTGTGCTATAAAGGAAGCTGGAAATAATTTACTTTGTGTCCTAGGCCACAACTCAACTTTTAAAAATGATCAAAAAAGCAAAAAGCTCTGACCATAGATAACTACTATGAAGACAGGGAAGAACAGAACACAAACCCTTAGAACCCTGAGACAAAATACCTCCAGATGAAGCCACAAAGGAAGATATGAACTGGTCTTCAACTCAAAAGGATTTCTTGGAAGAATTCAAAAGGAATTCTTAAAAACATTTAGGAGAAAAAAGGTGGGGGAAGCTAGGTGGCACAGTGGATAGAGCACCAGTCCTGAAGTTAGGAGGACCTGAGTTCAAATCTGATCCTAGACACTTAAGATTTCCTAGCTCTGTGACCCTGGTCAAGTCACTTAACCTCAATTGCCTCAAAAAAATTCATTTTAAAAAAACAGGAAAAAGAAATTAGAACTTTGCAGGAGAATTTGTAAAAGGAAACACAGAAACTGAAACAAGTCCTTAAAGAATACATTTGGTAAAGGGGGGTAAAATATATTGATGAAAAACACTTCTTAAAAAATGCACTTGGTGAAATGGGAAAAGAAAACAACTTCTTGAAAAATAGAATTGGTGAAATTGTAATAAAGGACAACTCCCCCAAAAATGGAATTGGTGAAATCGAAAAAAAAAATCCAATGAACAAAAAAGTTCCTTTAAAAGCACAATTGGCCAAATTCAAATAGAGATTAAAAAGCTAACTAAAGAAATAATTCACTAAAATTTAGAATTGGAAAAAATGGAAGTGAATAACACAATGAGGCATCAAAAATCCGTCAAACCAAAGGATAAAAAAAGAAAGAAAGAAATAGAAGAAAATTTAAAATCCTCATTAGAAAAACAACTGACTTGGAAAATAGATCTAGGAGAGACAATATTAAGAATTGTGAGAATACCACAATTAGAAAGAGCCTGGATAACATCTTTCAAGAAATCATCAAAGACAACTTCCCTGATAACCTAGAAGCAGAGGGTGAAATAGTGATATCACATCCAAATTACTAGATGAGAAGTTAAAGGAATTGCAAGAAGAGACAACAAAATTATACAAGTAGATGATCTCAATATTGCTAAAATTTTGATAGCTTGAACCACAAAATAAAAAAGAAAGAAGATAAATAGAAGTTTTAAAAAGTTGGTATGATAGACCTTTGGAGAATGGGGATTGAAAGGAATATATTTTTTTTTCTAAGCAGTATATAGAACCTACACAAAAATTGACCATGTATTAGGGCATAAAATCCTCACAAACAAATGCAAAAGGGTAGAAATAGTAAAGGCATCCTTTTCAGATCATGCATGATGAAACAAAAATTACATGTAATAAAGGGCCAGAGAAAAATAGACCAAAAATTATTGGAAACTAAATAATCTAATCCTAAATAATGAGTGGGTGAAACAACAAACCATAAAAACAATAGATAATTTCAATCCAGAGAATCACAATAATAAGACGACATACCACAATTTATGGGATGCAGCCAAAGCAGTCATTAGGAAAAATTTTATATATAAATGCTTGCTTGAATAAAATAGAGAAAGAAAAGTTCAATGACTTGGGCAAAAAACTAAAAGAACAATTTAAAAACTCCAATTAAATACCAAATTTAAAATTCTGAAAATAAAGAGAAGATTAATAAAATTGAAAGTAAGAAAACTATTGAATTAATAAAACTGAGTTGGTTTTATGGAAAAACCAACAAAATAGGTAAACATTTGATTAATTTTATTAGAAAAAGAAAGAAAACCAAACTACCAGTATCAAAAATAAAAAGGGTGAACTTACTAATAATGAAAATGGAATTAAGCAATAATTAGGAGCTATTTTGCCCAACTGTACTCTAATAAATCTGATATTCTAAATTAAATGGATGAATATTTACAAAAATATACATTGCCCAAATTAACAAAGGATGAAATAAATTAAATAGTCCAATTTTGTAAAAAGAAAATTTACAAGTTATTAATGAATTCCCTAAGAAAAAATCTCCAGGTCCAGATGGATTTGCAAGCGAAACATATCAAACATTTAAGGAACAAGTAATACAATACTATATAAACTTTTTGAAAAAATAGGAAAAGATGGAGTCCTACACAGATACGGTTCTGAAACCTAAACAAGAAAGAATCGATATGGAGAAGAAAATTGTAGATCAATTTCCCTAAAGAATGTGGATGCAAAAACCTTAAATGAAATATTAGCAAAGAGATTACAGAACTTGCCACCAGGAATAAGCATATGGTTATCAGGAATGCAGGGCTGGTTCAATATCTGGAAAACTATTAATACAACTTACTATGTCAATAACCAAAGTAATAGAAATAATATGATTATAGCAATAGCTGCAGAAAAAGCATTTGACAAAATTACCGCAGTCATTCCTATTAAATAGTGGAGAATATAGGAATAAAAAGAGTTTTACATAAAATGATTAGGAGCATCTATCTAAAACCATCAGCAAACATTATATGTAATGGGGGGAAACTATAGGAATTCCAAATAAAATCAGGAGTGAAAGAAACTTGCTTACTATTACCATTATTATTCAATATTTTATTATAACTTATCTTTAGCAATAAGAGAAGAAAAAATTGAAGGAATTGGAGTTGGAAATTAGAGGAAGAAACAAAATTATCACTCCTTGCAGATGATATGATGGTATACTTAGAATATCCTAGAGAATTACCTAAACCTAATAGAATCACTTACTTTTAGCAATGTGTCAGGATATAAAATAAACTCACATAAATCATCAAAATTTCTATATGTTATCAACAAAGTGCAGCAGCAAGATGTACAAAGAGAAATTCCATTGAAAATAACTGTAGAAAATATAAAGCATTTGGGAGTCTACCTACCAAGACTGTTTGAGCAAAATTACAGATCACTTTTTACACAAAGTTAGATTCAAACAATTGGAAGAATATCAAGTTCTCATGTGTAGATTGAGCTAATATAATATATATGACAGTTCTATCTAAATTACTCTACTTATTCAGTGCCATACCAAACTGCCAGGAACTTATTTTATAGAGCTAGAAAAAAAATAATAACAAAATTCATCTGGAAGAAAAAAAGATAAAGAATTTCAGGGGATTCATGAAAAAAAGAGCAAATGAAGGCAGTCTAGTTTTACCAGGCCTAAAACTATATTATAGAGGAGCAAACATCAAAATTAGTTGGTTCTTGCTAAGAAATACAGTAGTGGATCTGTGGAATAAGTTAAGTTCACAAGACACAATAGTAATGACTATAGTAATCTAGTATTTGTTAAACCCGAAGACCCCAGCTTCTGGGATAAGAACTCACTATTTGACAAAAATTGCTGGGAAAGTGGTAGAAACTAGGCATTGAGCAACACCTAATACTCTATATACCAAGATAAGGTTAAAATAGGTCCATAATTTAGAAATAAAAAGTTATACTATAAGCAAATTAGGAAAACAAGGGATAGTGTATCTCTCAGATATGTGGAGAAGGAAAGAATTTGTATCCAAAGATAAACTAGAGAACTGTATGAAATGCAAAATGGTAATTTTGGTTATATTAAATTATGAAGTTTTTATACAAACAAAAGCAATGCAACTGAAAACGGGGGGAAACATTTACACCCAAAATTTTTGATAAAGGCCTTTTTTCTGAAATAGAGAATTGATTCAAAATTATAAGAATTCAAGACATTCTCCATTTGATAAATGGTCAAAGGTTATGAATAGACAATTTTCAGAGGAAGAAAGTAAAGCTCTTTCTAGTCATATGAAAAGATGTTCCAAATCATTATTGATTTGAAAAATGTAAATTTAGACAACTCTGTAGTACCACTTCACAACTCTTAGATTGGCTAAAATGACAGGAAAAGATAATGCAAAAAGTTGGAGAGGATGTGGAAAAACTGCACCACTAATACATTGTTGGTGGAGTTGTGAACTGATCAATCCATCAGGAGAGCAATTGGTACTATATGCAAAGGGATGTAAAATTGTGCATACCCTTTGAGCCAGCAGTATATCTACTGGGTCTATATCACAAATAGATCATAAAAAAGGGAAAGGAATCCATAGGTGCAAAGATATTTGTAGCAGCCCTTTTGCTAGTGGTAAGCTACTGGAAACTGAGTGAATGCCCATCAGTTTGGAATGGCTGAATAACTTGTGCTATATGAATGTAATGGAATATTATTGTTCTATAAGAAATAATCAGCAGAATGATTTCAGAATGACCTGGAGAGACTTACATGAACTGATGTTAAGTGAAGTGAGTAGAACCAACAAACCATTATACATAGCAACAAATAAAAAAAAAATTATGTGATCATCAAATGTGATAGATTTGACTCTTCAACAAGGAGTTCTATGGGGAATTAATATAGTCACAACATATTTTCATATTTGTTGGTGTGGTGTTGTTTGCTTGCTTTTTTTCTTTCTCATTTTCCCTTTTTGATCTGATTTTTCTTGTGCAGCATGATAAATGGGAAAATATGTTTAGAATTGCATTTTTAAACTATATTACTTGCTCTCTAGTGGAGAAAAGAGGGAGAGAGTGAGGGAGAAAAACTGGAAACATAAGGGTGAATGTTGAAAACTAACTTTGCATTTATTTTGAAAAATAAGAAGCTATTATTAGGAATAAAAAAGGAAAAAAATTACACTGCTTGCACTGTGGCCGTGATCCTTGTATTTTCTCACCACAACCAGGACTCTATCACTGGCATTGTATGTTGTAGTAAATGAATTTTATTCTTATCAATGCCAAGAACTTGACCTCCACAATGCATTCTGACTATATCTAAATTATGTGGCCAGGTATGTACATATAATTTCCTTATAATTTCCTTTTTTGTTCTTTTCTCCCATAAGAATTTGGGGAAAGTGTTTTTGATTTGCTTCCTTTTTATATTAATTGTTTGGTGCAATTTTTTTTACTTGGACCTATTATATTTTGAGTTTGGATTTAAATTATTGATTAAGACAATTGAGAATGACAGATAGCATAATGTTTCCTTATTGGATTAAAATCTATTTATTTTTGTTGCCTTTAAAAGGTGACTGGGATTTTTGTTGTGTTTACCAGCTGCAGTGGTATGTGCATTACTTAGACATTCAACAACTTTGATATGGTTTAATTTTGTGACAACACTGGTCATGCTTCTGTGGTTTTAATGATCTTTGACTGATTCACAGTGTCTCTGTTTGAACAATTGAAACTGAATGATACTGTTTTTTCCAGATTTTAATGATTGCTAGATTTAATTCCATAAAAATAGATTTATTGCTCTTTTTATTGTGTTCTGAATTTGGGGTTTTCAAGAATGGTTATTATTCCAAGAAAATATGTAAAAGTTTTTGCTTTTAAAGTACAACTGAAAATTAATAACTGCTAAAGATATTTCAGTGGTAGTTCATGTGGAAAAGTCAGGCAAGTTAAGGATTGTTCAAATTCATAGCGAAACAGCTTCATTCACACTTAAGCTCACTGGAAAATGGGGTCAAAACAAGCAAAACCAACTGATGAATTATTGATGCAAAACCACCTAATTAGTTTTCAGAAATTAAACAGTCTTTCAGAGGAAGCTGTAATCTGAAGGGTTTGCTTGCAGTATAAGTTTCTTTAAATAGGGAAAAAGCAAGAATCCAAAACAAACTAATTTTTAAAAAACCCTAACAAATATTATGGAAAAGTGCTTGTCATTGGCAAAACAGAATGAAAAGTTGGAGTACCAAAAACTAGAGGGAAAAAAAAGAAATTTAAAGAAAATTGCTTTTAAAATTCAAGGCTGTAATATAATCCCGGTCATAATTTAACAAGATGAGCCTATAAGATATAGGAAACTTAAGAAGAAACTAAAATATTTGTTTGGAGAATTTTACTTTTAACAAGTCTGGAAATCTTACCCCATTGTGACCATGATCACTCTTCTAAATATATTGAAAAAATAAATTATTTCACAGTTACAGAAATCCCCACAAGGATATGTAACACTATAACATACCCATCTACCATTGCATATATTATGAAAAATAATTTATCCTAGAGAACAAAATAAAGTTAAGTCAACAAAGTATTAGAGTTAGAAAATATTCATGTGTCAGAGTGACCTGGAAGTACAGGAGCTGAAGCAAATTCATGGTGAATGTGGCTGGCATGGTTATTCTATGTTGAATTTATCAAATGGAAAGAGGAGACCACAGGAGTGGAAGGCTCTTCCAGAGTGAAAAGGTCATAGGAGAAAAGAAATCTTCCCAATAACATCTCAAGAGTCTAGAAGCATGGCTTATTTTAGCTCTTTAGAAACTGTATAGGTTCAAATTAAGGCTAGACTTAGAAGAATGGATTTTTTGTCAAAAGCATGCTTAACACTTAGTGTTTTAAATGTTCAATTTCATGAAGTAGAATTAAAGAAAATGTGTCAGAATTTTTTTTAATAACATGACAACATATAAAATAAGTGAATGCAGTGAAAAGAGGATATATTCTCATTAAGCATTTTCAGAGATGTAAAATTTTCTGAAATTTATTGTATGCCAATAAATTTTATAGTTAGTTTTTCTATCTAATTTACATATCCTGAAAATGGTAATATAATCTTCCAATGCCTTTTCATAGAATTTCAATGACACTTTCAAAGAGCTTCTGCCATGGTGATATTTCATAGCTATCCTTATGAGGATTCTTTCATAGTTCCACCTTCCCTCTTAGGATTGTTATATAACATCTTCTCCCAAGTTGTATACCTGGAGGGAGATTGATACCTGCCACCTCAAGTTCTACTGCAAAATCAGTAGAGATATACTCTTAACATTATACCTCATGGTTCCCCACTAGTGGTGTTTCCATTAGTAAAAATCCAGTAAAAAGAAAAAAAGAACAGCAATTACAAACATTTCTTCATAAATTTCTTCCCAAATTCACAGAAATCTGATATCTTGGGAAGCATGGGTTCAAACTCAGAATACAATGGTAGTAATGACTATGGGAAACCAATGTACGAAAGCAACTCATAACTCCTGATATTGTAGAGTTTGAAAGTCCTTCTCTTCACAGAGACCTCATATAATTTCCTTTTGGTGTAATATCTCTGTGGGGCATATTATTCAATTGTGTTCTCCCAAATCTCACTCTCTGATATTTATTTCAAGCAGTGATTATCACTCTGTAACTGTGTCTGAGTAATGTGTGTCTGCTCCCATTGAATATATTGTTCTTATTGGTTTAGTTCTCATTAAAACTTAGATGCCTGATTATAGGTGAAGGGATGAGAAAAAAAATCCTTCCCTCTCTTGTAGAAGTCTCAATAAGTAGCTCCCAGCTTGCAATCACTAATACTCTTTAACTAAAGATTTGGCTATTTTGTTTGTTTAGAAAAACATAACTATTTAATTCTTTAATCAAATTAGTATTCATATCCATAAAATGATTACATGATTTTATACCTATTTAATATGTTAAAATCCCATCATGTGTGTTTATACTTTATGACATCAACTAAGCAGTAATCTAATCCTTTCATCCCTTATTGATATATTTCCTAAAGATCCATATTTCTATGTAAAGTTTTGTGTTGCAATTTTTCTGGTATTATTATCTTTTTATTTCAATCAATATATTTCCCTTCACCTTTTGCATTTTTGTTTTCTAATACTCTTGGGAAGAACATATGTCTCTTTATTTTATATTCTTCATATTTTTGTTAGTTTTATGTATTTTTCATTAATTTTATCCATATTTATATATTTTCACTTATTTTTTGTAATTTTTTCTGAACATTTTTGGAATTAGTCTATTATTATTTTAGTAAAGCTTATAGAAATTATTGTCATACCGTCATGTTCTTCCAGGAATTTGATTTAAGTTATTTTTATCATGAAATGCTTATGTTTTCAGATTGCTCCTTTCTTTGAATGTTTATTCATTTCTACTTTTCAGGTAGCTTTCATCCTTCCTTATCATTCACTCTGTTACTTTTTCTATCTTGTAAACCCAAAGACTCCAGCTTCTGGGATAAGTACTCACTATTTGACAAAAACTGCTGGAAAAATTGGAAACCAGTGTGGAAGAAATTAGGGCTGGACCCACATCTAACACCACAAACCAAGATAAGATCTAAATGGGTTCATGATCTGGATATAAAGAATGATACTATAAGTAAATTAGAGGAATGTAATATAGTTTACCTCTCAGACCTATGGAGATGGAAGAAATTTATTTCCAAAGAAGAACTGGAACTCTTAATTGAAAACCAGATAGATAACTTTGTCTGTATTAAGTTAAAAATTTTATGTTCAAACAAAACCAATGCAGTCAAGATTACGAGGGAAGCAATAAATTGGGAAATCATCTTTACATTTAAGGGTTCTGATAAAGGTCTCATCTCTAAAATATATAGAGAATTGTCTCATATTTATAAGAATTCAAGCCATTCTCCAATCAATAAATGGTCAAAGGATATGAACAGACAATTTTCAGAGGATGAAATTAAAACTATACTCATATGAAAAGGTGCTCCAAATTACTATTGACCAGAGAAATGCAAATCAAGACAACCCTGAGGTACCACTACACACCTGTCAGATTGGCTAAAATTACAGGAAAAGTTAATGATGAATGTTAGAGGGGATGTGGGAAGGCTGGGACACTGATGCATTGCTGGTGGAGCTGTGAACGGATACAGCCATTCTGGAGAGCAATTTGGAACTATGCTCAAAAAGTGATCAAGTTGTGCATACCCTTTGATCCAGCAACATTTCTATTGGGCTTATATCCCAAAGAAATCATAAAGAAAGGAAAGGGCCCCACATGTGCAAGAATGTTTGTGGCAGCCCTTTTTGTAGTGGCTAGAAACTGGAAACTGAATGGATGCCCAATTGGAGAGTGGCTGAATAAATTATGGTATATGAATGTTATGGAATATTATTGCTCTGAAAGAAACGACCAGCAGGACGATTTCAGAGAGGCCTGGAGAGACTTGCATGAACTGATGCTGAGTGAAATGAGCAGAACCAGGAGATCATTATACACGGCAACAACAATACTATATGACGATCAATTCTGATGGACATGGCTCTCTTCAACAATTAAATGTTTCAAACCACTTCGAATTGTTCACTGAAGAAAGCCATATATACCCAGAGAGAGGGATATGAAATGTGGACCACAACATCATATTTCATGCTCTCTATTGATGTTTGCTTGCATTGTGTTTCCTTTATCTGATGTGTCTTTTGTGTAGATACGATTTTTCTTGTACAACAATGATAAGTTGGGAAATATGTATACATATATTCGATTTGCCAGTATTTTAAAATAATTAACATGTAGTGGATATCATGCCATCTAGGGCAGGTGTGGGGAGTTGGGGGGAAAATCTGTAACAGAAAGCAATGTAAGGGTTAATGTTGAAGAATTACCCATACATATGTTTTGCAAATAAAATAAAATTAAAAAAAAAACTTTTTCTATCTTGTCCTTGTTACAAACATACTTATCATACTACTTATCATACTTATTAAACTTATGATATTACGTATAAATTGTTTCTATTCTATAAATCTAATGTGCTGGTGTCCTCTCTAAATCCCTTGTTGCTGGTTTTTTATTCTTTCATACTCCTGAAGTTTGGCAAAATTTCAGCCCAAAATGGTTAGCTTTGCAAGGAAAACCTTATAGGCCCCTATAATAAAACTATTCCTCACTTTTCTTAATTCTTCCATATTAAGTTCCATCCATCCTTTCGTAATTAATTTATTTTTATAGGGTGACCCTGGAGAATTTATCATGAAGGAATTTATATAGGATGACAAAAGGTACTCCTGAGAGTAAACTCTGAGGTTTTTAAAGATGGTTTCAAATCTACCTCTTTTTCACTTTTATTGTCTTCTTGTTTCATATTATAAAGTGTTAAACAGGTATAATCAGTACCATTTTATGATCCTTTCCTTTTTATTTTTTTCTTTATTTTTTATGTTTACACATGTATATTACCTTTTTAATATACATTTTTATAACGACATTGAGAACAAAAAATCAGAACAAAAAGGAAAAACCATCAGAGAGAAAGAAAAACCAGAAAAAAGGAAGTGAACATAGCATGTATTGATTTACATTCAATTTCCATAGTTCTTTTACTGAATCCAGATGGCATTTTCTTATTGGGATTGCCTTGAATTTTTTTTCAAACTTCAAAACATTATAAAAAAATTCCTAAATGAGATCAATAATAATCACTCAAAAAGTTGGAGCAAACTGTCCATGTTAAAAAAAAAGTGGATAAAGAATGCTTATTGTGTGGATAATGATATACAGTTGAATGTACAACCTATAAAGTTCATTTTCTTATAAACATATCTTTGGCAGAAACTAGAAATGGACAACGATATTGGCAGAAAATTTGAACTCAAGCAAATGAAAGAAATGATTTCATTTTAGAAAATATCAAGAACTTTTAATGACACTGAGCTGATTCTTTTAGAAGCAGTATAGAATATGGGATTGAGAGATGGACTCAGAGTCAGAAGGATCTAGATCCCACTTGTGATACATGCTTGTGATAAGATATGTTACATATCATCTCAGCCTCTAGATAGTTCTTAAAGAGTATATGATACAGAAAAGATGCAGATGCAGAGGGGGGATGTTTTTTACCTTCTTCCTTACCTTAGGACTTCCTAATATTGATGAAATAAAAGATTCAGTTCTTTATCCCCATCCTCAAGCATCAACTTGTAACAATAATGCATCTTTCTAAACACAAATATTTTTCTACTAGTGTTTAGTCTATATCTTGGAAAAGTAGTTTATGGATATTTGAATTTGAATATTCCAAAGGGGCAATAGAAAGCCTCATGGTGAACACAAATATGCTATAATATATTACAAATAGGGAATTACATAGGAGATTTGGTATAATGGATGTCATCAGAGAAAATGAATGCCTAGAATAAAATCTATGTTGATCATATAGTGAGATAGAGGAACAACCAACACTACCATGTCCTCCATTGTTATCTATCAAACATGAATAGGATATGAGCAACAGTTTTAAATATTGGGTGGACATATTATGTCGAATCTATGGGGTAGCATGGTAAAGTTCTACAAGATACACAGGAAGGGATGGTTGTATATTGCATCATTGTAAGAACTATATTTTTTAGATCACAGATTCATTAGAGGATGATACTTTTTGTAATTTATAAATAGTGAAATATCAAAATTTCTGAATAAATTTATGTGTCATCCAAAATACAGTAGGAACATACATAGTGACTAACAATGCTTTGTAGCTATTTATGATTATGAAATAATTACACACATTAACTTAGCAGGTTTCAGCAGGCATATAAAGTTGTTGGTCATGTAAAGTTTTTGGTATAACAGTAATACTGCATTGGTACCTATGTAATGTCAAGAGACCTAGAATGAGGGATCTGACAAATTTGGTGAATGTCTCATGGGATGGTTTTTGAGGACATGAACAGAAGTTATACAGGATAAAAAACATGGATAGGTTGACACAATGGCAGCATCTATAAAGAAATGAAAATATTTGAATTCACATTGTGAGACATTTTCAAATACACATATATTTGTATATAATACAGAGAGAGAAAGAGAGAGGGGAGGGATAGATAGAAGGGAAGAGAGAAAGACATAAAGAAAGGGGGGACGGAGGGAAAGAGGGAGAGAGAGAAACAGAAAGACTGAGAGACAGAGAAAAAGGAAAAGGGGGAAGGGAAAAGGAAAAAGATAAATACAAAAAAAGATACTGTAGAGGCAAGGATAGGAATAGTCAACCACAGGGGAAGATAGAATGAATAATCTTCATATTTTCAACTTCAGCAAAATGATATATGAGGTCAACTTTTCTAAGTGAGAGGTATTGAGGGAGAAAAAAAAATAAGAGATTGAGAAGAGAATTTCTGTCCTAAGTCTCTTGGTAAAAATTACTTTCAAAATAGTCCACAAAAACTGTGATATCCTCCCATTTTAAAATATGAGTATATCTCTTTTTTCTTTTATTTTTGGATTCAAATAATTTAGAATAGGATTGAATAGACAAATGAGAACAATGACTTTACATCTATCTCAATGCATATTATTTGATAACTAATTTTATTAATTTCCTATCACTAACCCAGTAGACTCAAAATTTGTATAAAAATGTAGAGAAAAGGTTCTTTACTTGGAGTCTGAGATGTCTTGTTGTTGTTGTTTTGTTTTTAATATTTTAATAACTATTTCAATTTGACTGATTTTATTTGTAATGCTATGTATTTTATGTTAATCATTTAAAAATATTTTAAGAAGTATTCTGTAAACTTCACCAGATTGCCAAAGGAGTTTGTTTCACAATAAATATTGTTATAAACATAATTAAATACATCTTCTTAAGAAAAGTATATAATATTTTTATCACATAAACTATTGGGAAGCATGATTTTTCAATATTTATAAGATCTGGATTTTTAAATTCCCTCTAAATTATATTAACCATCGTATAAAAATGTCAAACTTTCTAGGTTCCTTCCCATATTCATCTCTTCTTTTCTTTCCATTCCTTTAAACAAACTAAAAAGATATGATTCAAAACATAAAGTCTAATGGACAAGTCCTCCTTGAGTCATTTAGATTAATCATAAAGATTCATCTTACTATTCACTCTGCTTTTATACAATCCTTGCACCAGCTATTTTTATAACATAAATTGCATAGATAGGTTTTGGGGATATTTTCCCCTTTTCTTAACCAATCGCCTTCCCAGCCAGGAAAACTGCAAATTGTGCTTCTCCCCCCTTGTCTTAGGGATGTGTTTTGGGAACAGCTAATTGAAGCCACAGCCTCGATCCCTTTCTGGCCTTTCTCTTTCAGAAATTTCTGATCAAACTTTGGAGAATGGCCCAAGTTAGTCTGTATAGACTGTATAATTGCCAACAAAAAAGATGGGGAATGAGAAGACAAGTGTTTAGCAGAAGTGAAGCTGTTTCTCTGAAGAGTGAAACTCAATGCGTGCTAAAAGAAAGCACACTGCTGGGAAAAGGAGGAAGTATAGAAAGTGAAACATCTTGTAATGTTGCTTGGAGGTAACACGTAGGTGCCTGAAAAAGCACTTTGTGTCCAGAAAAATGAAAAGAAATCTAAATTTAAAAAAAAATGTAGAAAGCTTAGAGCCATGCATACTCCAGGCTTAAAAGGGATACAATTTTTGAACAGTCTGGAGCCATTCTCATCCTGGGAATTGAAATATCTGTATCATTTGAGAACTGGCACCATCTTCTGGAGAGGAAAAACAATGCAATAGAGAGCTGGAACTCTGAAAATGAACTGAGAAAGGTGATAGCAGAGTGAAGGACCATGATGTCATCCCAAAGGAGAGACTTTGGTCAGAGGGCTCACAAGGGGATGGGAGTGGATAATCGTGTCAGGAGAGTGATGGAGAGTCAATGGCAGTGGAAGGCAAGAGAGCAACACCATAGGAAGTCACCAAGAAAGGTTAACAAAAGTTATAATAGAATTATGGAGCACCAATATGGGGAAAATAAGACAAAGAACCAAAAAAGAGAAGGGGAAATTTCTGGGGATCAATAACCATAGAAAAGAGTAGTAAATCAGAAAAAGACATACATCTTCTACTTTGGGGAATGAATCCTGAGTCTTACTCTTTTTCTGTGGCCACAAGTAAAATAGACCATCCTTTTCCCTTGTCAGGAGCTCAACCCAGAAATACTCATACTATAATCAGAGGATTAAACAGTTCATGTATATAGTCATAGACCCTCTAAAAAGGAAAATTATTTTCTTGTCTTCATAAGTTCTTTGTCATTTGATTTATTTGTAAATAAAACAATGTATTTGATATCCCTTAATCCTAAATGCGATGAAAAGGAAGAGATGGTCACTCTTGGAAAGGTTCCATTTGAGGATGTTCATAGATTCTACTTTAGTGATGATAAATTACCAGAAATGTTTTGTAATTCTAACAGTATAGACTTTTGCAGCATGGTGAATCCTCTTACACATTGGCTAAGAATAGTATAACCTAATATACAGAAACCCATTCCCTGTTTATAAGTATGCTATTCCAACTTCCATTTTGTATATTTTTTTCTATTTGTATACATTGCTACTCATATTTTTTATTCTCATCTGATTTTTTTTCCACATTCTTTGATTTCAAGATGTTAGACTTTAAGGAGTTTTAGACACAGAACAGAAGTGTTTGTATCATTTTCTAGAGTATATTATTATTATTATTATTATTGTTATATAATTATAAAATTCATCTGGTAGGACAAGATAAGAAAAATATTAAGGCTACAATGGAAAAAACAACATAAAGGCAGATAGCCTAAGAGTAGATGATTTCAAACAATATTACAAAGTAATATAAATGATCTGCAAATGCCTAAGAAATAGAGCAGTATGTAGCAATACAGATACTAAATGTTCACAGTAATCTAGAGTTTGTTAAACTCAAAAATCTGAGCTTTGGGAGTAAGAACATACAATTTAGCCAAAAAATAAGTGGGAGAGTAAAATAATAGTTTGACAGAAACTAGACATAGACCAACTTCTCATATCAAGTAACAAAAATTATGGGTAAATAATTTAGACATAAAGGGTGATAGCATAAGCAAATTAAGGGAAAGCATATCTCAAAATGCTTACATCAAGAAAAGAAAGTTAATCAACAAATTGAGCATGCAACTAAAACTACTAGAAAAAGAACAATTAAAAAAAACATTAAAAATTTGCCCATCAAATCTAGTGATAAGAGAAGAATAAAACAAAGATAAGATAAGAGAAAGAGAATCATGGAAAACTAAGGGGTGATTTTTATATACATCAAATTTAAAAGGGTTTGCACAAATAAGACAAATACACAAATAAAACCAAAATTAGAAGAAAATCAACTAAGTGGAAAAACATTTTAAACAATCTTCTTTGATAAAGGCCCCTTTTCTCAAACATATAAGGAACCAAGTCAAATTTACAAAAATAAGAAGCATTCCGCAATTGATCAATACCCAAAAATTATGAACAGACATATTTTACAAAAAGAAATCAAAGCTACAAATATTATATAAAAAAGAAATCCAAGCCACTATGAAATGAAAATTAAAACAACTCTGAGGTACCATCTGACACCTATCAGACTGATATGACAGAAAACTAAAATTATAAATGTGAGAAGAGATTTTGGAGAAAATATAGATTACACTAAAGCATTAGTGGTAGAGTTATAAATTGACCCAACCTTTCTGGAAAACAATTTGGAACTATGCCCAAAGATCTATCAATCTATGCATATCCTTTTACACCACAATACCACTTCTAGGTTTATATTTCAAAGAGGTCAAAGAAAAGTAAAATCGACTATGAGTACAAATATGTTTATGATAGTTTTTTGTGATGACAAATAAATTGAGGAAATGACCAAACAATTGTACTGTATAAACAGAGTTTATAAAATTTAACCACCTGAAGTCTGAAGTATAATTTTTTAGTTTTTATTTTCTGAACAATTCTATAGATTTTTCAGTTGACATTCACCCACCATCCACTCCACCCTACCCTCACTGCATTCCAGAATTTTCAGCTTTTTTATACATTTCTTGTATTATAGTATTCAGGTTTTTAATTTTTTTCATTGTCTTGATTTTTTTTAATTTGATCTTTTTTGTTGTATTTTTTCTTTAGGGAAACCTATGTGTTAAATAGTTTCTATATAACCTTTCTTCAAGGTCAATAATTTTTGCTTGTGTAAAAAATCACATTTTCTTTTAATAATATTATATAGTTATTGTTATTGCTGATGACAATTTATTAGTCATGAGATGAACATTTATTATAGAAGTACCATGTGCCAGATATAGTACTCAGTATTATTGACACAAAGGAAAAGAAATGACAGTCCCTATTCTAAAGGGAAAAGACAACATGCAAATAAAAACATACAAATAAGTTATATACAAATTAAATTGGAACTAATCAACAGAGACATAGCACTGTATATTTGCATTCCTAATTAGTTATTCTTGCTTTTATTTCTTTGTTGAAATGTGCTAGCATGTATTATTTTATTTTTCTATTCTGTAAATTATATTTATATTATGCAAGTCATAAAGTTTGCTTTCACAATTCTTATTTGTTTTTTAAACTATCTGAGAACACCCTGCTACAGTTTCATGCTCTTTTGGGATTCCATGGTGTCCTCTGTTAATGAGGTATTGATTCATTTTCCTTTGTCTTGCAAAATATCTTCATTGATGGCTAGACTCATTTACTTAATTTGGAAGCCATATTTTCTTCTCTTATTAATATCTTTCCTGTTGTTTTATTTGTTTATGCTCAAGATTTTTAACTGTTTTCTTCCTCCTGATATTTGATAATTTCATTATTTCCCCCCTTTATGTTTCTTTATTGTTCCCTATCTAACTCTTTCTGTTTTGATAGTGATTTTCCTCGACTAAATCTCAAAATTGCCTCAGCCTCCTCTCACACTGTGCAATCCATGTTTCACTACTCACAGTGTCTGCCCAAAGTCATTTCTAAGGTTTATGAACACAGAATTAGTTCCAACAAGATAGTAGGTCCTTTCCTTCAGGTATATGGTAGTGCTATATTGTCAAACACTCCTTCTGTTTTACAGTTCTTTGAGTTTGTTAAACACAGAATGCTGCTGCCTGAGATCTCTAGCCAGAATAAAGCTCTGCCTTTTGGTTTTCAGAAGGACTGGAAGTAAGAGGTAGATAGAACAATAGAGTTAATTTATTTTTGAAATAGATAAATTTGTATAGTCCTACCCATGTGTGATGATAGGGGAGGGAATGCTTATTGAGTGAATTAAGGGATCAGAGAATATCTTTCTCAGCTGTTAATTTGTCAGTTTAAAAATACTTTTGGAGTTCATATTATTCTAGGCTATGGAGACAGATGATACTGCTGTATCTCTTGCACAGAATTGCTATATTGGAGAAGTTTGATGTGTTACAAGATTTGGAAAATAGGCCTAATCTTACATCTTGTTGATTCTGAATAAAGCATCTTAATCCAATAATTCACCGATTTTCCAACAAAAAAGTCTTTATTTGTGGGCATGCTTTGGCCCTAAAACAGGATTAGAATTGGAATAAAGGTCTTAGAAATCATGAATTTAAAATAAACACCTCATTTTGTAAATGAGGTAACTTGTTCCCAGAAAGTCACACAGATAGAGAATGGAAGATATAAAATTCAAACTCAGACATTAAATCATGTCTTCAGTTAGTAGGAAATCTGGAGTCCTTGATGCAAATTCCCTGCATGTATGTCTACTCTGACAAGCAGGTTTCTTTTTGTTACCCAGAGTGTCTCAATTCCTTGCCAGCTACCCTTTTTCCTTCTTGCTTCTAAGAACAAAGTTTTCTCTTAAACCTCAATTTAGATCTTAAATACATGTTTCTGGAGTACCTGATTGCAATTCCTCTTCTTGGGTACCAGTGAGAGCATCAGCTGCTACACAGCTAGTGGGGATGGTGATAGTGATGATGGTGGAGGTTGTGGTGATGATGGTGAGGCATTTGTGTGGGGGGAAGGGGTTGGGTAGGTGGGAAGTGGAGAGGGTCTGTGGCAAAGGGGTGGGGTCTGGTTTGCCATCCCAGCAAAGCCCAATTCACCCTCCAGCACACTAGAAATACAGCTACAGGGGGGCAGGGACCCACCTAACAGCTCCAGGGCAGAAAAGAGACCTTGGGGTCAGATTCCAAGAAGGATCTCTGAAAACAGCTGCACAAACCTTTGGACCTTGGGAAATGCATCCTCCACTCTGGAAACAGAGCCCTGCCTTAACAAAGAG
>JAJPUD010013374.1:0-44709 GCA_023553655.1 Myrmecobius fasciatus
AAAAAAAAAAAAAAAAGGTCACTGTGCCCTGAAAAACATTCAGGGAGAAGAAACCAGAATATGTAAAGGTTAAAAAAATCATCATGTTTATCACAGAAGATTCATAGAGGCAGGATTTCAAATCTGACCCAGAGTTCAGGCTTAGAATAAGAGCCAGATATAAGGCAGAACTGGACCATCTAGCTTTTATAAGCTCTGAACATATTGATCAAGTTGTTCTGGCCTATACCCAGAATTCAGCATCACTTAATAATAGATAGCATTTATTTAGCTCTTAAAGGTTTCAAAAGTGCTTTTCAAATACTATCTCAATTTGCTCTCCATACAACCTTTTGGGAAGTAGATGTTATTATTATCTCCATTCTACACATGAGGAAAAAAAGATTAAGTGACTTGACTAGGATCAAATAGCTAGGAAGTGGCTGAGACTAAATTGGAACTCAGGTCTTCCTAACTCTAGTACTCTATACACAAATTTTTTATTGTTATTCAGTCATTTTTCACCTGTGTTTCTTTGTGACCCCAATTGTTAATATTGTTGTGGTTGGTTCTTCCTACTCAAGGGTGATATATCAGGGATATAACACCATGACATACAAGTGAATTGAATTTAAGTTAAGGAGGCTCGGCAAAGTCACCAGCCTCACTTTTGACCCTAACTAGTGTTTTCTTGGCAAAGACACTAGAGTGGTTTGCCACTCCTTTTCATTTTGCAGATGAGGAAACTGAGGCAAACAGGATTAAATTACTTTCCCTGGATCATACAGGTATTAACTATCAAAGGTAAGATTTTAATTCAAGAAAATGAGTCTCTCTGACTCCCCGCTCAGCATTCTATCCACTTTTTACCTAGTTGATCTATCCATCAAGCTACCTTTCTCAAATCCAGACACTGAGATGAAGAATTGGGTCCACAGCTGTTTTGGGAAACAAGATCTAGGAATAAGGATAAGAACTCCACTGGTACCTGGACCTAGTGAGAGGACTGGTAAAGAATGTGGGACAAAAATAAAGGAGATCGGGGCAGATAGGTGGAGCAGTGGATAGAGCACCAGCCCTGAAGTTAGGAGGACCTGAGTTCAAATCTGGTCTCAGGCACTTCCTAGCTGTGTGACCCTGGGCAAGTCACTTAACCCCAATTGCCTCAGCAAAAAGCAAAAAAAAAAATTTTTAAATAAAGGAGATCAGAACATTCAGGAAAAAAAATTTCTCTCATCCTTATAAAAATCCTCCCAGGGTAGTTTTCCCATTCACCACATTATTATTTCTCTGGCATTCCCCTTATCAGTAAGAAGATTTACCTTATGTTTATAATGCCATATATTTGCATAGTGCATTCCACAAATTATCCAATTTGATCTTCCCTTGTAACGTAAGTAGTGTAGGTATTATTCTTATTTTAAGGCATAGAGAGATGAAATGAGAAAACATGGTACCTTGGAAACAGCATTGGGACTTGGAGTCAAAGGACCTGGAATAGGATTCTGGCTTTACCACTTACTACCTATGTGTCCTTGAGCATCAGTCAATCAACAATCAATTAAGTGCCTACTATGTGACACTAACACTGTGTTAGGTGATGGTGATACAAACACAAAAATGAAATCATTCTTGCTCTCAAGTTATTCACATCCTCTTTAGGGGACTCAACATATGCACTGGCTAAGTACATATTAAAATATACTGAATAAATGAAAGAATTATTTTGTGGAAGATGGGGGAGAAGACAGGAACATCTGGAGAGAACCAAGCAAAGTATAATGTAAGAGATGGCATTTGAAGAGCTTTGAATAAAATAAATGATTTTTTAAAAGTATTTTTATTTATACCATTCTTTAAATTTAATTATTTTTATTTTTAAGCATTTTTTAAAATTTTAATTCCAAGTGCTTTCCCTCTTTCCCTCTCTCTTTCTCCCCTCCCTCATCCATTGAGAAAATAGGCTTATATTAATTACACATGTGTAATCAAGCAAAACATATTTCCATATACACCATGTTGCAAAAAATTAAAAAGCAAGAAAAGTAAAATGAAAAAAAATATTTCAGTCTACACTCAGAACTCATATGTTCTTTCTCTGGAGGTGAATAGCATTTTCATTATGAGTCCTTTGGAACTGCCTTGGATCCTTGTCTTAGATCAGAGTAGCTAAATCTTTTAAAGTTGATCATCCTCAAAATGTCCTTACTGTGTGCAATTTCTCCTGGTTCTGCTTACTTTACTTTGCATCAGTTGAAGTAAAGGATTGAAATTTCATCATCAGTTGAAATAAAGAGACAGGAGTAGAAAGAGTATATAGGAAGACAGGAATTCCAGAAAGGGTCAGTGTGGTAAAAAATCTATGTAAAGATTCCTGAAGATAGGAGATTGGCAATGGAGTACCATATACATGAAAAACAATGAGAATGCCAGTTTTGCCTGAAGAGGAACAATATGTGATGAAGTTGAAAAGTTAGGTTGAAACCAGGTTTGAAGGGCTTTAAATGCCAATGAAAAGAGTTTGGTTTGATTCTCCGGAAGATAGGGAACAACTGGAGTTTTGAGGGCAGAGAAGGGGCATAGATGTCTGCTTGAGGAATATCAATTTGGCAGTTCTATGCAGGATAGCCTGGAGAGGAGAAAGATAAGGTAGAGACACCAATTAGAAGACTCTATAGCCACTAATCTAAGTGAGAGGGAGTGAAGGCCTGAACTAGATGAGTGGAGAGAAGGGAATGGATATTAGAGATAGTCTGGAGACAGAAGCCACAAGAATTAGCAGTTTGTTGGATATATGGGTAAAGAAGACTGAGAAGAAAAGAATAACTTCCAATGTGGGAAACATGCATTGGTTACTGGAAGGATGATAGTCTTTTTGACTTAAATCCTTTGTGCCTCAGTTTCCTCATTTGTAAATGAACTCAGACTAGAAGAGCACTAATGACTTTCTACATCTAAGTTTATGTACCTATGATTTTCCCATAGTTTGGAAGAGCAGGGATTTTTTAACCCCAATTCCAGTTTATCCCCCCACACCTCATATTGTCTAACTAAAATCAGCCCTACTGAGGAGAAGCATGAGCTTTTTCCTTTACTATCCCTACACCCCACTACCCCACCCCCATGCCAGTTACACTTTTTGAAGAAAGGCTCTTATGTGTCTCTCTGACATTGGCTCCAAGTCACTGAGGATAAAATACTGCTAATAAGTGTTGCTGTTGTTCAGGAATAGTTTGTTGGTGAGTCCTCCTATTGAGACCCCTAAATGCTATTGATTATCCATTGGGCTCTTAAAGTGACCATTATGTAATAAATAACCCTTTACACCAGCCCAGGGTGGTGTAATTGACAGCATTGTAGTACGGTAGCCTGTACATCATAATACACCTGTCCAGGAACATAATGAGACTTTAAAGGGAAATAATTTATAACCTACCAAGTCAGACAATTTTCCCAAGGTGTCAGTAGGAATGTGAAGAATGTAAGAAGTTCAGTGTCATCATCCATCCCTAAGGAAAACTTGTTGAATGGAACATGGACAACTGATGCTTGGCACTGAAGAGAACTCAGTCATATTGCAGGGTGGCCAAGTTACTTTCGCTTCCTGTGTTTTCCTTGCATTTCCCTAGACCCTCTGCCCTGGAGAATAGTGACATTAGCAAGCTTGGTGATGATTGAGTAGTGCTAAGATTGAGTTTGACAAAGTAGCTATAAGTGAGTCAGGATTCAACCAGGTGTTGCCTTAGGATGACACAGTGCCCAGAGACACAAATCTAAATCTGCTAATGATATATCTTCCCAGTCCTGAGCAATAGCTCCTTTTTTATTGTCTTTCTCTTAAGACCTCAAATCCCTCTACCAACTTCAGCTTCCTACCTCAACATGCTATTTACTTATCTTAGTACAGATACTCATTAAATAGTGTTTGTTGATTGTTTCAATCAACTGCTAGTTTCACGTACTGCTAGTACTGACTAAGCACCCTCAGATCACATAGCAATGTCATAGGCATTTAGGATACACATTTAAAGATAATTGGTCCTTGGCCTATCTAGTGGGGATGATGAAGGGGAGCAATGTAATCTTTAAAAATGGACAGTAAAGATATGATCATTGGCCAAATGGCTAGAAGGGAAGTGATAGCTCAGGAACTGCAGCTGCTAAGTTATTGAACAGAAAATTTGGAGGAGGAAGTAGTGAACACAGGAAAATGTTCTAGAGGAGCCAGGCTCTGAGCTACAACCCAAAGAAAAAGATAGGAGAGGTATATAGTATGGGAGGCAGGAAGAGAGTCATTCTGTGTACAAGGACAGACATGGAGAAATTGAAGCACTAATTGGGGTTGCAAAGTCAATTCAAGAGTCTTTCCAGGCTTGCAAATACCAAGAGCCCTGTATGTTTCACAGAGAAACTCATAAGCTCATTTCCTTCTCTGATGAAATACTAGACCAGACTTGTTCAGATTGAAGCAAGGCATCCTCTCAAGTACCTTATAGTAGAGACCACTATCCATGGTACTGATCCTCCAGGAAGCTGGCTTGGGGCAACATTTTACTGTCTAGTAAGTACTGTGACCAAACAAGGTGAAGATGACCTAAGTTTTCCCACTCTCCTTTTTAGATATGTCAGTTTGCCCCCAAAGAATAGAAAATAGTGGGGATAATATGAATGAGAGAGTAAAGATGATACGTATCTGTGTACAAATATGCATATGTATAAGTATTTTTATATAGTATGTGAAATAGGATTACAAAATAACCTGTTATTTTCATAAGCAAACCAAAATTCATCCATCCAAATCAGTACGTCCTTCAAAGTCAGTATCTCCTTCAAAGTAGTCCCCTTGGGAGGCTATACAGATTCCAGCAGTGCTACTGTGACTAAGATGCTTAGAGCCCTATTCTGGGAACTACTTCAGAGGCTAAAGCACCTTCTTTGAAATGCCCTCTAAAGTGGTCAGTCTTCTCTGTATGATTTAGGTTTGGGGAAACATAAATGCCACTCAGAACCAAGTCTGGTGAATGATTTTGGTCATCAAGCTGGAGGATTCCACTTGGGAACAAAAATTACTTGTGACTAGTAAATAATGAGATTGGTTTTCCTATGTGAGTTGTAACCTTTCTCTGTAGGAAATTCCCAAGATAATCCCTAAACATGGGGAATTGAGCAAGGAAAGAATTCTTTTTTTTTCCTTGTGATGTTCAACATTTTTTTAAATTATTTTTTATTTTATTTGCATAACACGTGTGGGTAATTCTTCAACAATAACCCTTACATAGCTTTCTGTTACAAATTTTCCCCCCCAACTCCCCACCCCTCCCCTAGATGGCAGGATATCCACTACATGTTAATTATGTTAAAATATTGGCAAATCGAATATATGTATACATATTTCCAAACTTATTGTTGTGCAAGAAAAATCTTATCTACACAAACGATATATCAGATAAAGGAAACACAATGTAAGCAAACATCAATCAAGGAGTATGAGAATATTATGTTGTGGTCCACATTTCACATCCCTCTCTCTGGGTGTATATGGCTTTCTTCACTGAACAATTGGAGGTGGTTTGAAACATTTCATTGTTGAAGAGAGCCATGTCCATCAGAATTGATCGTCATATAGTACCGTTGTTGCCGTGTATAATGATCTCCTGGTTCTGCTCATTTCAGTCAGCATCAGTTCATGCAAGTCTCTCCAGGCCTCTCTGAAATCATCTTGCTGGTCATTTCTTACAGAACAATAATATTCCATAATATTCATATACCATAATTTATTCAGCCATTCTCCAATTGAAGGGCATCTATTCAATTTCCAGTTTCTAGCCACTACAAAAAGGGCTGCCACAAACATTCTTGCACATGTGGGGCCTTTAAGGAAAGAATTCTTGAAATAAATGCCTGACCTACAAAGAGGACTGTTTTGAAAAGTGCTCATAGAAGTTCCAGAATATTTTGCAAAAAGGTAAAGGTCACATTATTTTATACTCACACCTCATAGCTATTAATGATGTCCTAAGATGGAATGTAAGAGAGCTTTAATAAACTTTATCAATCATCTTGTATAATTTTCCTTATGCTCATCCACTTTGTATATGAGGAAATTGAGGTCTAGACATGAGAAGGAACTTGCTCAAGATTATAATTAATCAATAAGAAGCCTGGCACTGGAACCTTGAATTTGATTTCTTATCTAATGTTCTAGTAAATTCTATTGTGATATGATTGGGTTAATACAGGTATAGGAAATGCTCAATGGCATGGTGAGAATGATGAACCTGAAATCAGGAAGATCTGAATTCAAATCCAGCTTCAGTTGCTTACTAGTTCTGTGACCCTGGATAAGTCATTTAACCCTGTTTGTCTTAGTGCTTCCTTTATAAAATGAGCTAGGAAAGGAAATGGCAAACCACTCCAGTATCTTTGCCAAGAAAATCCCAAATGTTGTTGGGAAGACTCAGATATGACTGATTGAATAACAACAACAAGGCATAGGTAGATTCGGGTCAGGAACAGAAGAGCAGGGATGAATTGGTGGCTATTGCTGGGCATGTGTTCAGTTCATCTGTGCTAAGAGCAATCAGTGAATTTAGTTGTAAATCTGCTCCTCCATGTTCTTAGGAGGCACCATCTGCACAAGTACAACCCTTTCTTTAAGTGGGAGTCAGAGTGTAGAACTTGAAGAATAAGTCATTTTTATTTTCATGACTACACTTAATCCTCTGAATTCCCCATCCATTTTCCACCCTTTGAGAACAGAATGCCTTCATTTTCTGTTGCCAGGTATCATTTGTAGGTGCCAAAGCTTATGTACCACTTTGTCCATTTTACAGGTGGAGAAGCAAAAGGGACAGAAAAGGTAAGGGACTTGTTTGGGGTCACACAGTAATACAAAGCAGGACCAAGAACAAACTCTCAAATATCATTGTTTTTAGGGACAGATGGTAACCCTGAAGCATCATGGATAAGCAAGGAAAGACTGCTGGACAGGGAGTCAGGAGACTTGGGTTATAATTACATCTTGGCCAATAACTTCTGACCAATCTTAAAAAAATTATTTCACCTTTCAAGGCTTCAGTTGGACTCCAAGGTCTCTGCACTGATTCAAATGATTTGACCCTTTTCCTTTACCCTTCTCTTTTTATTGGTATCCATCTGGTTCTCTCACTTAATTTGATTTTTAAGCCAAGTCATCTCATATTTATCTGGATTTATCCAGACTTTCCCATTCCTCTTACACATTCTTTTCAACCCAGTGACAGGTTTGTTTGTTTGTTTGTTTGTTTGGTCCTGACACTTCCCAGCTTCATTGACTTTGTATTGTTGCTTTCCTATTCTGGTCTTTACCTCCCCTCATTTCCTCCTAGTATAGCACCCAGAATGCCGCTATCACCACAATCACCCAACCTACTATGTTCACTGATTCAGATTTAAATTCAGATTCAGAGAAAGCAGAAAGAATTTGTAGGAAGAGTTTTTTCAAGAAAGTGACATATGCATTCTCTTTGTGGCAGCTTGAATAGACATGATTAGTGGTGGAGAAAATGACAGTGGTTTTTCCTTAAACTCTTCTTTTGAATGGAACCAGATGTAGCAACACCACCAGGGTGTCTTGAATATGGAGGTCAATACACCCCACGCATTGCTCTTGGTGCCTAAATACTCAGACTCCCTCAGATTGCTCACTTCTACTCTTGCAGTCCACATCCTTATTTGGTTTCCCAAATTCTTCCCTAAATCATCAAGTACATCTCAAATAAATAGAAACTCAAGAGGTAAAAGGTACTTCTGTACTATCTAATCCAATCTGAACCTGAATGATGTCCCTGATATGTGGCCTTTGCTTAAAAACTTGTGACTGGGAACCCACTTGTTCTCTGAATAAGTAGAATAGTATTATAGTATAATCAATATGGAGGCACTTTGCCTACATGCTTTTCTCCTCCCACTATAACTCTCTTTTTGTAGAGTGAGCTTGGTTTGGATAAATTTGTTATTATTCAGCTGTTTTCAGTCATGTCCTACTCTTCATGACTTTACTTGGGGTTTTCTTGGCAAAGATGCTGGAGTGTTTTCCTTTTCCTTTTCCTTTTCCGGGTCATTTAACAGATGAGGAAACTATAGGCAAACAGTGTTCAGTGACTTCCCCAGGGTCATATAGCTGGTAGAAGTCTGGAGCAGGATTTGAATTCATTAAGATGAAGCTTGCCAATTCCAAGCCACACTTGGACATAGAATTGCCCTTGAATAGTTTGGGTATTCATACTCAGAATGAGAACAAGTGAATCACAATTAACAAAAGAAAATTAACTTTGCCATAACATGGAAAGAACATAGCAGTGATTTGGTTGAATGCATTATCTCTGCCTCTGTGTTGGCCATGCTGGTCTTCTGGTCAGAAGCCTGAGGGAGGATCTGCTGACTACTCCGGGTGTGATGGCCAGCAGGAAGCTATGTTTCCAGCTAAGGCTTTGGTCTCCCGAGACAATTAATGCTCAAGCATGGTTTCAATAATTTTAAAGGGAAAACTAGCCAAATCTCTGTGTTGGATATTGCTCCCATCATATCTTACTTCACTTCTATGCTGAAATGTTTTTAAACAAGGAATTAAAAAAAAAAACCACACACCTCACATTCCATGGCTAGGGACATTTAAAATGCAAATTATCTTGAGAAAGGGAATCCACATTGGGTCTTACTTTCATTTGAGTGTGGAGAGGACTGATAGCAGACCCTTTGGTTTGCTAGAGGAAGGAAGAAAGGAGAAGCAGAACCCTGAGCAGAAGGGATTAAAAGGGTAGGAGGGGCTGCTGGACCAAAGACAAATCATGCTCACTTTATTCAGTCTTTCTTGTTACCATTTCCAGTTTTAGTCTCTTCCTTTTAATCAGTTCCTGCACATCCTCATTCCCCACAAGGGGTACCCAACCACTCTCACCCTGGGCTTCTCTTTGCTGTACAAAATATCAGAGCCCATACAATTTGTATGGTGCCATAATGTATTGGGGAGAAATAAAGGGAGTTGTGTAAATCAGTTAAGCTCCTTTCATCTCCAGAGGGGCTGTCCCAGTCCTGGACTCGGGTTTACCAAGCTGTGTCTAAAGAGCCAGCGTGGGGGAGCATAGAGAATGTTTAACTTTGAAAAATGAAACTTCACAGACCATTAGCCCTGGGTGAGGACTGGTGCCTCCAGGGTGTTTGGGAAGGGGGGGGAAGGGAGGTATGAAATCAATGAGATATTTAAAGTCCAATTCTGTATTCCTGCTCCTGTTGAAGCTTAGCACTGAGCATGTTCCACATATGTAAACTGAAGAATAAGACAGACAGGACTTGGCTTTTAAATAGGGAAAAAATAGCTTCTAGGCACAAACCCTAAATAGTGTCTCTTACAGGAATACTCCATGCATATGTTTGGAATAATGAGACCTTGGATTTATATCTCACCTTCCCTTATAGTGGCTCAGATGTCTGTGTATGTGGGTGACAATATGTGTGGCTACAACAAACATTGATTAAGCTCTTATTGTGTAGAGTGTGGCAGTAGGTGTGAAGGGGTGGGTGGGATAAACTTTAAATAAGAAAAGATCTATGTTCTCAAGGTGTTTACATTTTTAGGGGGGGGATGATTACTAGGGGAGAAAGTACAGTGGGCTTGCTTCTCACCATGGTTACCAAATATCTTGAGGTTTTTTCCTCAGGTTCTTGACTTTGCCTTGACTGAAGTAAATAACAACCCCTAAAATGATTGATTTCATCTGACCTTCCATCAGCAGCAGAGCCAAAACTAGGGAGGGGTGACTGGGGCTCTGCTCTGGGGTGCTAAAATTTAGCAAGCACTGACAGCACTAATACTCTTTCAGTGGATAGAAACAACTAAGCTTAGCACCTAGTTAGCAAGATTTTGTTGTTGTTGTTAGCAAGAGTAATTAGTTAAAACAGGAAGATAACAGATGGCAGGCTTTTCTACCCAGCAGGGGCATCTCAGGAGAGTTCCTACCCTGAAACCTCCCGTCTATGGTATCCTTTATAACAGCAGCTCATGAGTATGTTAGGGTCTCTATTTTCCCATTTTGGAGTCACGTCCTGGGTCTTCTCCCACCATGGGGTCCCTGTGTCCTGAGGTGGAAGGCTTCTTCCTGAACATTGTATCCTCACCTAAATTTGAGAGGGAGAGACAGAGAATGCATGCACTTTCTAACAGGGTAGACAGACCCACCCTTATAACAAAGACAGATCTTGACTCAATAGCCTATGAAGATGTGCCCAGGCTAGTATTGAGGAAATGTACTGTCATAGATAGGGGAATAAATCAAGGAGAACATCCTTGAGGAAGGAAGTTCTGAAAGAGGATGAAAGGGAAAAAGTTAGTGGGGGGGCAATCAAGTCCCCTCCCCAGGTTGTAGAAAACAAACCTCTTGCATTGCCTTGGAGAAAATAGCCCAGTTTTTCCCAAAGCTCTTCTTCCCTTCCTTTCCCCCACCCCAACTCAAGAAACAGGACATGCTAGGATTCCAGGAGCCAGGCTGTCCTCACTGCCTGGCCAAGATTTTAGCTCTCATTCATCCTCAGGCTGTCTCTCAGAGGTATTTCAATTAATAGTAATTAACAAGTCTCTGGAGCTGTCTAGGATTGTTGGGGATGTATTCTTGGGAAGGATCATTTTTCTGATCCCCCCACCATCACCCTCACTCCTCAGCATCTTCTCAGTTGCCACCACGTCACCATTGTCACCAGGCTCACTCTCTCTGCTGCCTATGTAATAAGTTAAGACAATAAGGGCTCCTACAGGGCTGCTTGGCAGGGAAATGAATCCCTAGGGAGAGTCACAGAGCCTTGTTTACTGGTGGGGAGCTTTCTCTGCCCGCAGGGTCAGGGCTTGACAATTAGGTCCCAAGCCAGGTAAACAAAAAGACCTCAATGTTCAGCAGACTCCATCCCCCGGCTGGACATGAGAACTCATTAAATCCAGACCATCTCTGTTATCACCCACACCTCCCTGCCCCTTCCACAGTGATTCTTAATGCTTTCTCTCTTCATCCTTGGGTTTCTTCCCTCCCTCCCCCAACACATCCTTGCCCCTGAAGATGCTTAAAGGAGGAGGGTAGGTGTCCAAGATGTCAGAGAGCTGGGAAGGGAAGTGGGCCCTGAGGCCCATACCATGGGCTCACTGCAGAGCTCCCCCAGCCCTGTGCCGTGGAGCAAGGCTCATGGAGAGAGACAGCAAAGAAAAATAGGAAGCAATCAGCAGGGGCAGCCACTGTAATAATGCACTAAACATGGAAAATTGCATTACATTAGATTCTTCTGTTTCTCATTGTATAGATGAGATACAGTCATAAACAGGAAATTCATAGGGCCAATGACCCCCTTGCCAGAGTTTGAGCTTTTTTTGGTTGGATAGGGGGAAGGGTAAGGAAGGAAAAATGCCTTCTAGATTTCAGAGCTTCCTGGGCTAGAATCTGTCTATTGAGTCATCTCCTCATCATCTTTTTAGAGAAGCACCATATAGGGCATCCTGTCATTTTTCCACGGGGGAGCCCTAAACCTTGGAAGCCCCAGCAAGCTGATTTCTCCACAATCTTTTCTTCTCCTTTCAACTCCCAAAGTAGTAACAGGACGGGTTTCCCTCAGATCCTGGACATGTGTTCCATTACCTTCAAAAGGAATTCGTAGAGGGTGGTAAAGTAAGATGGACATCACTGGGGCAAGAGGTAGGAACAAATGAATTAGAAAAGGATCCTAGGGTCAGACAACCCTGAAGAGGAAATCAATATCTCTTTTGTTATGCCTTTCCACATGCATATTCAACTGCACATATATAACATATATGTGTTATATATGCATATATAATTATTTGGACATACCTGTTGATTTGCATGCATCTGTGTGCCCACATATTTCTGTGTCTACCTGGGATTCTCATACCCTTTGTTGTCCTTTTGGGGAAGTGATGGCTCTTTGGCTTGAGCGTAGGATCCTCCCACATCACTAGCCTCCCCCACACCTTTTCAGCAACTAGGTCTATGTGTTTAGAGGAAAATGATGGATTGCTATTCTCTCTCCTCCCCCTCCCTGCAGTGCTGTAGAAAGGAACCGGATATTTGATTGTGTGGATATTTAGGTATGTGGTTTGGGAAAGGGAGTGAAGGGGGAGTCATAATGAGAGTGTACACGGTGAACTGTTCATGAGTTCTGTATGTTTCTCCCCCTCTGAGCTGGGTTAAGTGAGAAGCACCAGTGGATTAGTAAAAAGAAGATGGCCTTCCTAGCACAGTCAACTCCTGATTATTCACATGTGGGTTCTCCATGGCAAAGGCTGACTTTCCTCTGCCATCCAGCTGGTTTCCATGCCGACTCCCCACTGCTCTGGGATTGCTGTGTGCTTAAGAAATGTAGTTTTGGAGGCACCTAAGGAAAAAAATATATAGTAAGGGCAAGTTAGATCTTCTGTTTAAAAGAAATCAAATAGTGCATTCCACAATCAGATGTTAAGTGGCTCTGGATTATCTGCTATTCTGGCTTTTCTAAGCCATGACTCATGGGGAGCTCCATGACTGAGCCATAATTGAGAGGTTTCTTTTTGGGGGGACATATATGCAGAGACCAGAGTTGGGGCAATGTCCCCACAGATGGTGTATCTTTACTGAAACTGACTCAGAGCTCAGGTCACTGAGGACCAAAGCTTGTCTCCTTTCTCCCATGATGCATTGTTCCCATTTTTCCAGATGGACAGACTGAGACCTAATATCTTTTTCATAACAAGCTCATGTTAATCCACTAAAAAAGCTAAACTAAAAATGAATTAATCTTGTTGGGGTGCCATGCAGTAATCACTCATGTTCTTATTCCCTCCTGATCCATATCCTCTCATTCTTTCTACTGTAAAAACCAAGACAAAACACCCAGAAAGACTATAGCATTGCAGCCTCTGGAAAAACAAAGCACTTCCTGCTTCCAACTTTTAATTCTTTGATTCTTTAGTTTACACTCAAGGAAAAGAAGAGTTCTGTACAGATTGGCTTTCACCCTGGGGAACAGGTGGAAATATCATTTGTCTGAAATGGATTTGTGCTCTTCTGTCTTGTGGTTTTCCTCATTTTCTTTGCCATTTTGGCTAATTATCAAAGACATTTGCGGTGAAACCCAGGCGGACCCAGGCCTTTCCCACCTTAATCCTTCAGCATAGTCAATGGGCTCAGCTGGCAGGGTTCCCATGGTAACAGGCTATGATGTCACAAACGGAGGCTTAGAATGGGGTGGGGAATTGTGGGGGGAGGGGGATTAAATGGGGGCTAATGGGAAGCTTTGATTTTACAACTGACCTTATGGAAACATAAGGAAGGACCCACTGGGGAAGTATTCCAAGATTGTTGGACGAGTCTCTACTGAGCATTTACTATGTGCCTAGCACTGTGCTGGGTATAAAAGAAAGAGTAAGTGGCTTTGCCACTTACTACCAATATAACTTTAAGCAAGTCATTCTTGCTTATTTGGGCTTCAGTTTTCTCATCTATTAAATGGGAAGATGGATTAGATTGAACTCTTAAAATTCCCTTCCAGCTCTGGATCTATAGTTCCAAATATGAGACACAATTGTTCCTTTTATAGAGTTTATGGTGTAACATATTTGACAAGATATGAAGTTTAGGAGCTTAACAAAAAAAGTATTCAACTTCATCCCAGGGTGGTAAAATATGTAGCATCTTAGTCATTTTACTTTTCTTAGCTCTAATTTTTTAATCTACAAAATGAGGGAATTGGACCAGATAGTTGGTTGTTTTGGGGGGGTTTTTGTTTTGTTTTGTTTTGCAAAAGAGATTAAGTGACATCTGAGGTCATATTTGAACTCAGGCTTCCCTTTCTCAAGGGCTAGTTCTCTATTCACTATGTCAGGACTACATAGTTTTAAGTCTGTGAAGTCAGGACTCATCTTTCTGAGTTCAAATTTAACCTCAGACTTACTATGTGATCCAGGGACTTTACCCTGTTTGCCTTAGCTTCCTCATCTGCAAAATGAGCTGGAAAGTAAATGGCAAAACCATTCCAGTATTTTTTGTCAAGAAAATCCCAAATAGGATCATGACAAGTTGGACATGAATGAACCAGTTGTACAACAACAAAATTTCTGACATTAATCTGGTGAAGTGAGATAGAGTGCTGAAGTTGGGAGTAGAAAAAAACTTGGTTTAAATCTAGCTTCTGACATTTAGTGGCTAAGTGATCATAGACAAATCAGTTTCCTCATTTGTAAAGTAAGAGGGTTGAATTTTATGACATTTAAGGTCCCTCCTAGCTCTAAATCCATGATTCTAAGTCACTTTAACCTCTGTCTCAGTTTCCTCATTTGTAAAATGGAGATAATAAAAACTACCTCACCTACCCCACAGAATTGTTTTGAGGTTCAAATGAGATGGATGAATAGATAGATAGATACTTCATTTATTAAATAGTTATTGTGTATAAGATGGACAACTAGGTGGTTTAGTGGATAGAGCACTGGGCCTGCAGTCAGGAAGTTCTAAGCTTAAATTCAGTCTCATACTCTTAACTGGGGACATGGTGGTGAAGAAAAGGCAAGGACTCCCCTGAACTCTCCCAGTTTCCCCTCTATACAATTTAAAATAATGTCTCCATACACTTATTAGTTGTATGACCCTAGGCAACCCCTATATGCCTCAGTTCCTTATCTGTAAAATGGGGTCGCACTGGAGAAAAAAATAGCAAACCACTCCAGTATCTTTGCTAAAAAACAAAGAAACAAACAAAAACTCTATGGATCATGTCCATGGAGTCACATAGAGTAGGATGTGACAACAAAAAACAACAAAAAAGTGATTTAGATACTGTGCTAAGTGCTGGGGATACAGATACAAGTAATCAAAGAGACTCTGCCTAAAAAGAGTTTATATTCTCATGAGAAAAGATAATACCTAAGGGGAGCTAGAAAAGGAAAAGGAAATAAATACATGGATACCATGGCTAGAAATGTCCCAGAAGTGTTTGTTGTCAAGGTCTGAATTTTGGCAAGATAACTTATCAAAGTCCAAGGTGGTTATGAGGGTAGATCCCAATTTTCTGGCTGGGGTAGGGTAGAGATGATGGCCAGAATGCAAACCTAATGACTTAGAATTGGCTGGGAAGTGAATGATAATGAAAGAAAAATGTTTTGCAAAGTTTAAAACACTGTATAAATGTCAGTTATTATTATCTTTACATTTCCCAGCTCAGACAATCTTCCTTGTTGGCAGTTCAATTTCTGTTCAAATCCAATGTCCGGATGCCAATAATATCCTTGAACTCTCTTGTTCAATGAAACTATATTTGCAAGTCCCTCAAACAAGGACCTCTCATGTTGCTTCCTATTCTACAATATGCATCTAAAATCAAACTACAAGTTCCATAGACTAATTTTAAGCCAATTCTAACCTTCCAAGGAAGAAAAGTTACTTACTACCTGGCATAGACATTGGTGTGACTTTTAGAACTTCTTCCTACCTCACTAATGTAAATGCCAATCAATAGTTTAATATATTTTTCTGATGGTTGTTTCTCACCCTACTCCTACCAAAAACAGCAATGTTAAATCTTAGTACGATGAAAAATACATCCATAGTCTATGATCATTTAACTTTTTCAGAGAAACTTGAGAGCATGTTCTAGTCTTCTGTTTGGAAGCTTTGATGTGGCCTTTGGCCAAAAAACAGTAAAGGTTTCACCTGTCTCTCTTAAGGTCTAATTCCATGTTATGAATCAAACCAAACCTATATTTGGCTTTCATCTTAATTGGCATTCTCTAATCATCATTAAGGGCAGCTAGATGGAACAGTGCTGATATTGGAAGTCAGGGAAAGTCATTTTTCTGGGTTTGAATGTGACCTTAGACACGTAATAGCTGTGTGACCCTAAGTAAGTCACTTATCCCTGTTTGCCTCAGGTACTACTGTAAAGTGAATTAGAGAAGGAAATGGAAAACTGTTCTACTATGTCTGCCAAGAAAACCCAAAATGGGGTCATGACAAGTCAGACATGACTGAAATGATTGAACAACAGCAACTCATCATTAAAGCAGTTAGGAGAATGGGTATTAGAAGGAGAACTATGTAGAGCTCTAAAAATCAGTTGCAAGTACTTCTGTATTAGGTGGTTTAGGGAAATCTGGCTGAGAGATTGGAATGTTTGATCTCTTGAGAGTTAACCTTTAAGCTGACCTCCTGAAATCCCTTTCTCATCCATGGTCCTTGATGATCCTCAATGTGGTTGGCTAGTTCCACTTTTCCATGAAGCCAGTTCACTTAATGGGGATTATGGAAGCAGAGTTTTCAGGAATTTGTGAAATCCTGAGTTAACAGAAGGCAAACATGGTGGGACATGGACATAAGCAGCAACCAAATCATGGTGCAATGAAGTAGTATAGGAATGGAATGTAGTAATGGCTTATAGTGGAAGGAGCACTGCTTGGGAGTCAGAGGACTTGGGTTCAATTCTGCCTCTGCTATTTGCTACTTATGTGAAATCAGACAAATCCCTGGCAATCCCTTAAACTCTCTGAGCCTCAATTTTATCATCTTTAAAATGAGAGTATCTTTACTAATTGGCCTCTGAAGGCCCTTTAGCTGTACATTGTTGATCTTATGAATCAACAAAAATATTGTTGTTGCTTAGCCATTTTCAGTCGTTTCTAATTCTTCTTAACCCCATTTGGATTTGCCATTTCTTTCTCCAGCTCATTTTACAAATGAAGGAACTGAGACAAACAGGATGAAGTGACTTGTCCAGGCTCACACAGCTAGTAAGGATCTGAGGTCAGATTTAAACTCAGGAAAATTAGTCTTCCCCTTTGTAGGCTCAGCACTGTATTTACTATAGCACCTAGCTGCCCATCAACAAAAATATACTGAGTTCCCTCCTTTGGACTGTGTAAGGAAGGGATTGTGTTGATATAGTGTCACATAGAAGAAGAGATATAGCATAATGTCCTAGGCCCCACAAAGATTTTCTAATACATATTTTTAACAACTTGACACACACACACAAAAAAAAAAACAACCTGAGAACAAAATGATGAATACTGTCCCCTGCCCTAAGTTTTTTATTTCTTCTGGTGATGGAGATATAATCTCAAAGTCATCTTTGAACTTCTCTTTCATCACAATGCAATTTGCATTTCTTACTGATTCTACTTCTACAGTCTCTCTCATATTCATTTCCCACTTTCTATGCACACAACTCCATCCAATTCTCATTTCTTCTTGTCTAGACTATTGTAATATTATGCATCATAGGCACTTAATAAATGTTTGCTGAATTGAATATCCTCCTAACAATTCTTCCTGCCTCCATTGAATAATCCAACAATGATGCTGTTGCCTGAGTAGTTTTCCTAATGTGCTTTCTTTCAGTGACTCTTTCCAAATAAAGTAGAAACTCCTGACTTTGGCATTCAGGGCTCTTCTTTGGTTCCAACCCACCTTTCCAGGTTTCTCTAGATTTCAAACAAACTGGCCTGTTTTTCATACCCCTTTTTAGTTGAAATGGACTCCCCCATCTTCATCTAGTGTCCCTTTCTTCCTTCAAGGCCCAACTACTTTTCTTTTTTATGAAGTCTTCTGATTACCTCTTCCCATATTCTCAGCTAAAAGTTTTATATTCTCAAATTTCTTATCCCATTTTCCTTATATCTTTATCTCACTTTCATTTGTCCTCCTTTATACTTGTCTTTTTCTGCCTTAAATTAGATCAGGGGTTCTTAATCTGGGATCTGTGAACTTGTTTCTTAAGGAAAAAAGTGATAACCATTAGAACTGATTTCCTTTGAAATCTTTTTGTATTTTATGCATATAAACATTATTCTGAGAAAGGATCCATACCAGACTGCCAAAGGGTCCATGGTGAAAGAAATAAAAAAAGGGAGGGGGGAAGGAAGAAAGGAAGGAAGGAGGAAGAGAGCGAGGGAGGAAAAAAGACAAGGAAAGAAGGAAGTTAAAAGAAAGGAAGAAAGAAAGAAAAATCAGCACTCTTTCTTATTATTTGGTAAACTTTCTGAAAGCAGCATTTGGGTTATATTTATTTTGTATTTCTTGTAGCCAGCATAGACTCTTGAAAATAGTGGTATTATTCATTAAATTTAATTGAATTGTTGAGATATCAAAGGGAAGATCCAGTCAGTAAGTACTTAGGCCAGCAATTCAGAGGAAAGAGAGATTACTATAAAATGGGATTTTCAAGAAAGACTTGTTGGAAGAGATAAGACCTCAGTTGAGCCTTGCAATATGGGTAGTTCTCACTATAATTCACTGAAGTAGATAGGTACAGGTATTTCTTTAATCCTCATTTTACAAATGAGTGAGGAAGGGAAAGCCCTTTGGTTGCCATGAGTGTCCCTGGGCAGTGGAATAATATTGGAATAAATAGCTATTGGGCTATATTCACCCAAGCTCTGGAACACAGGATGGTTTTTAGAGTTGGAATAATGATAACAGTGACTCCAGCTTCAACTAAACTTACATTATCTCAGCTTCCAACAGCTCTTACTCATCCCCACTAACTATCTCTCCTCTTGAATCTGCACAATAGAATTCTACTTGTTCTCTGCATGTTCTTAATAATTGCTCCGCAGTCCATCATAAATATCCAATGACTGGCCACCTAACACCTACTGCCCTGATTACTAACTTAATATCTTGACCACTTTTATAGTGTAGGGGGCAGCTATCAATTGTGGACAGCTGTATGTCTCTTTTGCCTTCCATGTATAGCTTTCTGCCTTTCAAGTCTGGTGTCCCCATTTCTGACCAACATAAAGAAAAGGAAACAACAGAGTGAGACTAGAAGCTTTAGAAACTCTGTCCCATGGTCTGGCCCTGGAGAGATTGGTTTTGTTTGCCTGAAGAAAGCTTGTTGTCATAACCTCCCTTCTTTGAAATGGGAACTTAGAGACTTCCCTATGTCACTGACCAACCCTTTAATCTTGAGTTAGTCACTAACTACCTTTCTCTAGGCTTCAGTTTCTCTACTTTAATGGGAGAGGTTTGAATTTGTTTCCTAAGGACCCTTCCATGATGATAATTCTATCCCATCTCTCCACCCTAAAAAGATCCCTATAAGGGGGAACCATGTTCTTCCTCAAATGTAGGATTGGAGAACACAAGTCATGCATCATGAAGAAATATTGAACTTTAAATGGCATTTACACCTGGCCACTAGCATACCTTTCCTCCCCAGAGAGGGTCAGCTCCATTGTAAGAAATCCAGACCCACATTGGCTAGCTCCTTCATCCGGCACTGCCTCCCCCAGGGCTGGAGTGCACATAAGAGAATCATGGCTTGCTGTTTTAAAGCTTTTAAGATGGGAATAAATTTAATAAGAACTCTTTATCGCTAAGTCTGCAGAGCCCCATCTGAGCCGCAGGGCAGAGAGGAGCCAGCATGTGAACCACTTCCTACACAGTCATGAAAATCATCAAAATGGAAGGACCACTGGAGGTCATATAGTCTGTCCCCTGTCTCCAAGCCAAGATTACTCTCAGAACTTTGAGAATGTAGATAAGATTTTTCTTTTTTTCTTCCTGATTCTTCCTTTTCTTTCCTTTCCTTTCCTTCTCCTATTTTTCTGTCTCTGGGGACAGAGATTTCACAGCCTTCATCAGTAAATTGTCCCAGTACCTCACGAGCCTGGGCCAAGACATTCTTTATGTCTCACCTAAGTCATTTCTACTGCGACTGCTGAAGCTCATTTCATTTTGGCAATGGAGAACTGTATGGCGTCCCTTCACAAACATAAAAATAATAATAACAGTGCCTCATATCTGTATAGGGCTTTATGCTTTTTAAAGTATTTTCCCATCCATTATTTTGCTCATTCCTCACCATAGCCCAATGAAGTAGGTAAGGTGCAGATATCGTTTTTATCCTCATTTTACAAATGAGGAAACTGAGACCCAGAGAGGCCAAGGGATTTGGCCAGAGACACACCGTGAGCCATTGGTTGAGCCAGCCAGGACTCTTGACCACAGACTTGTACTCCTTCTACAATATGATATTCCATTTCTCCTCCCCTCTTCCTCCCTACAACACTTCACACACATACGTGACACATTTCTTTTCCCTGAAGAAAATGATTCTCAAATTCTTTTGGTATTTTGGAACAAGCCTTTCCATGATCCCTCTCTTACTGCCTCCCTCTTCCAGCTTAAAACTTTGTAAACTGGAACCCAAAACAGAAGTCAATCAGCAAATCCTGGCATTTGTCTTCAGATATAGAATTAATGGAAGGAGTCCAAAAAAATTAAATAACCCAAGGGAAGAAAAGGCAGGACCAGGGGTGGAAATCATTACTAGGCTTTGACAAGTATGTAAATATTTCATGGGGAGCATTGCAGAGCCTGAGGGCTAGGAGGTCAGAGCCACCTCCAGGAAGCCAGGCCCTTTTTTAACAAGAAATCGAGCCTGCTTGTGTGCACAGGGTGGAAATTAAGCAAATGATATTTGAGCTCCATATTGGCAAACAATCAGTGCAAGATCGGAGAGCAAGAGGTTTTAGTAATTGAAATAACGTCTGTACCTCCAGTCCCATCTTGGAGGAAAGCAAGAGCCCAGCTGGAATGGAGCTGGGTATCAAGTGGCTCTTAGCTGCTGTTCCCAGTATGAACCAGGGAAAGGATGCAGATGTGGCCATCTGGTGAATGGGAGCATGTGGTGGCAAGTGAAAGCAAAATCCTGGTATTCTATCTAGATTCCCAAAGGCAGGAGGGCCTTATGGCTCCATCCAGAGTGCCATTGGCAGAATCCTGCCTCCTGATCTGTGGGGTATACTTGGAAATCTAAGCAGCATTATTAGAGGCCCAGAAACCGAAAACCCTCAATTTTTTGAAGTTGGAAAGGATCTCATCACTTCTCACTTAGTCAGTAAATATTTAAGCACTTACAATGTGCCAGGCATTGTGCTAAGTGCAGAGGATATAAATATGAAAAAAAGAAAGACAACTCTTGCCTCTCTCGGTACTTATAATCTAATGAAGGAGAACAAACAAAAGGAAGCTGAAAAGGGGGTAGGGTATAAGTGGAGAAATCAATCAGAAAATTCCTTAAGTAATATAGCCAGGTGAGAAATGAAGTATCTGAGCAGAACACTCACTTCAGATGGAGGTCTATTACATTATCTTTCTAACTGGTCCTTCTGTCTCAAATCTTTCCCCATTCTCATCTATCCTTACTCAACTATTTAGATGATTTTTTTTTCTAAATAGGTCTCACCATATCATCCCTCTGTTCAATTGATTTGATTTAATGAGTCCCTATTACCTCAGAATCAAATATTAACTCCTCTGTTTGGCAATTAAAGCTCATCATAACCTAGCCCCTTCCTACCTTTCCAGCCTTCTTCTAATTTACTTCCCTCTTTTTACTACTCTCCATCTCCTCTGTGATTCAGTAACACAGACTTACTTGACAGGTCTTATCTCCTTTCTCCATGCCTTTGTGTTAGCTGTTTCCCATATCTGGAATACTTTCCCCCCTTCACCATCTCATCTCTTCCTTCAGGACTCAGCTTAATGCTTCTTGAGGAGACCTTTCCCAGTTCCCATAGCTGCTACTGCCTTCTCTAAGACTGCCTTCCATTGACTATGAAGATATCTGGTATGTACCTACTACACATTCTCTAGTAGAACGTAAGCTTCGTGAGAGAAGGAACTCATTTTGCCTTTCCTTGTGTCTTCAGTGCCATAGTATCTGGAAAATAATAAATACTCGACCAGGGGAAGCTAGATGATGCAATGGATAAAGGACCTGAGTTGAAATCTAGCCTAATACACTTAACACTAATTAGTTGTGTGACCCTGGGCAAAACCCCAATTGTCTCTCCAAAAATAATTCTTAGGTTCTAAATCGACTATCCTGTAATCTCCAAGTTTTCTCTTCTTCACATTAAACATTTTGAGTTTCTTCAATTAAATAGCTGAAGATAAAGTAGAACAATGAACAGGGTGCTAAGTTTGGCTGTGATGGAGGATAGATCAGTCTAATTAATCAACTAACAGGAATTGATGTTTTAGATGCACAAAGACAGAAATGAAGTAATTTCTGCCCTTAAGGAGTGTACATTCTGTTGGGAAGAATATATATAGTATATGCATACATAAAATATACATACTATATAAAAGAATATACAAAATAAATAAAAGTACATGGAAAATAAATAGAGGATAATTTTAGATGGGGAGGTTGAGTTGGATCACTTATGTCATGAAACTGTAGAATGTTAGGCCTAGATCTGGGCCAATCCTTTTATTTTGCAGGTAAGGAAGCTTAGAGGTGGAATGATTTGTTTCAATGTGCACAACTAATAAATGTCAGAGACAGAATTTGAACCCAGGATTTCCCAACTCTTAGATGTATGTAAGAGAGGGAGAGGAAGAAGGAGGGAGGGAAAAGGGAAGAAAGAGAGACAGACATAGAAACAGAGAGAAGGAGAGAGAAAGGGTGCAAGAGAAAGAAATAAGAAAGGGGAGAGAGAAAAGGAAGGAGAGAAGAAGGAGGAGGAGAGAGAGAAATAGAAACAGAAGAAGGGAGAAAAAGAAAGAGGGGGGAGGAGAGGGGAGAGAGAGAAGGAAGAAGAGAGTTAGAAGGAGAAAAAGAGAAGAGAATAGAGTAAAATGTGCTAAGTTTCAAGGTATGGCTAGACTCCTGGATATTTGGACAGTAAGAGAGCTTTCCAGTGAATTCCAGAGAATTCATAGATGAACCATAGATTTTTAAAACGTGAGAAGGTTTCGGGCAAATATGGACATGAAACATGAGATGTGTTCGAGGGTCCTTGGCTGAGGCCCCTACCCTGGTATCTGTCCTTCTCAGTTGTATTAAACAGCATTAGCTGCAAATATTTATGATGTGCTTACCTACATACAGGGGGTATAGAGGCTTCATCGAGACCTGAGTGTCCTCAATTTACATGTCCCCCTTTCTACTCCCACTTCTTACCCTACCCCCATTCCATCCTGTCATTTCTTACAGTCTAGCCTAATTAATTCTTTCCTTACCTTGTAGGAAGCTAGTGGGAGAAAGGGATAGAACCCTGGACCTAATGTTAGGAAGGGCTAAATTCAAATCAGTCTTCAGATACTTAGTAGCTGTGGGATCCTGGGCAAGTCATTTAGCCTCTGTTTATCCCATTTTCCCCCAACTGCAAAGTGGAATTAATAACACCATCTACTTCAAGTTCTTTTTAGGATCAATGAGATATTTGTAAAGCATTTAGCACAGTGGCTGACACATAGTAGATGCTATATAAATGCTTATTCCCTTTGCTCTTCCTTTCAGATTTCATCTTTCTTATCTGATATGTATGTTGTCCTTTTCTTCTACTCAGTACAGGAACCAGACCCAGGATCAATGCTGCCACTCGCCATCCCATTCTAGAGTACCAGTGTTTTTTTACCTAGACCCATTTTTTGCCTTCTATTCCAGAGGCCTCTCAGAAGAAAAGGGACATGATGACCTAGGCAGGTAGAGCAACTTAATAAGGATGTATTTTGGTATATCTCCCTTCCTGTCACTGAAGGAGGGAATGAAATCTGCGGGGAAAGTCTGAATAAAAGACCCTGGGACTCACCTTCTTAAATAGGAAGAGAGACCTCTCTCTCTGCTTAGAGGAACTGTTTGGGTTCCTGCAGTTTACCGGTAATTTCTATGTGTTTATTCAGCTTAAACTACCAGTTTGGTTAAAAATAAATTATGGGAAGAGGGAAGCACAAACCCACCCCATCAAGCTAAGTGTAGGGGAGTCACTCAGCCATTGAAATTGACCAGGAGAGTTGAGTTGCCTCTTCTATTAGATAAACAGGAAGAAGTGGTCCCCAGGGGGAACAGGGAATGTTCCCCCTCCCTCATCCCCTGCAACCCACTATTTTCTTTTTCTGCTTGGGACAGATGTACAACACCCAATGAGGTTTTTAACTGAGGATTTTTCTCTGTTTGGGGTTGATCTTCCTGCATTCTTCCCTGATCAAAAGCAAAGGTTCTTAAGGTTTTTTTGTCAATCTGAGGAAGCCTTTTGGACCTTTTTTCAGAATAATGTTAAAACAAAATAAAATATGTATGATTATGAAGGAAATCAATGATATTGAAATAAAGATTTTTTTTTTCCTATCTAAGTTCATTGGCCTCCCCTGAAGCCTAACCTCAGAATCCCTTGGGTGTCTGTGGAATCTTAGTTAAAAACACTGACCTTCAACACATGCTATGTTCACTTTTTTTTTTCTGTTTTTTTTTTCTCTCCCAAGATGTTTCCCTTTTGCTCTGATTTTTCTCTCCCAACATTATTCATAAAACAATGTGTATTAAAAATAAATTAATAAAGAAAAAGAAATAAGAACACTGACCTTAAGCATTTTATCCATTTCTGACAAGCTGAGCACAGTCAAAAGCAGGCAACAAATATGATGCAGAGCCTTGAACCACTATCATGTGAAGATTGATTGAAGGAATTTGGGATACTGACCCTGGAGAAGAGAAGATTTGGGTTTGAGAAACAGGTGTTCCCAAATGTTTGGATGGCTATTACAGAGAAGAGAATGCAGACTTATTCTCTCTGTTTCTCAAACACAAATCTTCATTTCCCAAGTGTTTGCATTGGCTGTGCCCAATGTCTGGAATGTACTCTCTTACCTCCACCTTACGGAGGCCTTTTCTTCCTTTAAGATGCAATGTGGGGGCAGCTATGTGGCAAAGTGGATAGAGCACCAGCCCTGAAGTCAGGAGGACCTGAGTTCAACCTTAGACACTTGACACTTCCTAGCTGTGTGACCCTGGCAAGTCACTTAACCCCAATTGCCTTAGGAGAAAAAAGATGCAATGTAGGCACCATCTTTTTTCAAAAAGCCTTTTCTACTGCCCCCCCACCTCTTTCACACTACTATGTATTTAACTACTTGGTTCATATTTCATTTATTCACTTTATATTTATGCTATACACACACATATATATGTATATATATATACATACACACACACATATATATAATATATTTGAACAAAGTAAAACTGTTTATACACACATATCATCCATTCACCCATCCTCCTTGAGGATAGGGATTGTTTCATTCTTTGAATTTATATCCTAACCACCAAGTACTGTACCTTATATACAGTAGGCACTTGATAAATAGATTGATTCTGCTTGGCCTCAGAAGGCAGAACTAGGAATAATAGGCCAAAACTAAAAATGGACAGGTTTTGGCTGAATATAAGAGAAAACTTCTGAATGGAATGGAATAGGTTGGCCTGGCAGGTAGTGATTTTCTTGGGATTGAAGGTGTTTAAGTGGCCATTTGTCAGGAATGTTGTACATAAGTAATTCTGTTCAGCTGTGAGCTGGACCAGATGCTCTCTCAGGTCCCTTCCAACCCTGAATGTTACCATTCTCCTACACTAAATCAGGAAGCTCACATTTATTGTGTTGAGATGTAAAGGCAATTTAGGACTCAGTAAGACTACCAAATTGAAACCCCAATGCCTGCCCTTCCTTATTCCATTTTGTGTTTATTTAGGAGGTCAGAAATAAGAATGTCTAGGTTGACTGGAATAGGGACAAGGTAATCTCCACCAGCTGGGTGAGCCAGTGCACAGGATGCCAGACAACCAACCAGAGTTTCCACAGGTTCAGGCCACTGAGTCATTGCCTTCTTCTCTGCCCCAAAGTTGCCAACAGAGCAGATTTCTCCATGGTCCTGTCTGATTGATCTAGGGGTGACTCAAGGAAAACCTTTGCTTACAGTTCAGTTCTTTACCAAATTTGAGTAGTGGCAATATGGACCCCCTCTAGAGAAAGTGCTTCTCATTGCAAGGCCCTCTCCATTTTCCCAGCTTGAACCCAGACCCTCCTGCCCAAAGCAATGATTTGGACATGGTTGCTGCTTTGGGCTCTTAGTCACCAAGTCACCAGGGGATCTTTAAAAGCTGGAGCAGTGGGCTGGGAGATTGCCAACCTCCATTAACTCATTCTTCTCTTTATCAAGACTTCAGAGCAGGAAAAAAAGCTTCTTTGCATCCAGCCCTACCACTTTGCTCATACACAGTGAATTAACTTTTTTTTTCCTTAAATTAGATAACTATTCCTGGCTCCCCTGAATCACAGAAATGTGGGATCTTAGAACCTATGGAATGTTACTCAGTTTGTTCATCTGTAAAATGAGGGTGTTGGATTTGATGATGGAAGTCCGGTGCAATCTCCTCCTTAAAAACCTTTCCTGATCTCTTCGAAGCCACCAAGCTGACAATACCCTTTTCCTCTTGAAATTACTTTGTGTTGGGGGCAGCTAGGTGGCGCAGTGGATTGGAGCACCAGTCCTGAAGTCAGGAGGACCTGAGTTCAAATTTGGACACGTAACAGCTGTGTGACCCTGGGCAAGTCACTTAACCCCAATTGCCTCAGCAAAAAAAAAAAAAGCAAAAAAAAAAATTACTTTGTGTTATAGTGTGTAGTGTTACACTACATTTATCTGCCTGTATACATGTTGAGATAGCTAGGTGGAAAAATGAATATTTTGCTGAATTTGGATTTAAAAAGACCTAATGTCATATCCTTCTTCAGATATCAATTAATTCCGTGGCCATGAACTAATCAAAATAACCTTGGTCAGTCTTAATTTAGTTATCTGTAAAATGGGGGCACTAATAGTCCCTGTCTCACAGGTTTATTGTAAGGATCAAATGATGCAAAATTTGTAAAGTACTTTTTAAAGTTTTAAGAACTTTGAAAATGCTGGCTATCACGTTACATCTCACCAGTAGAACAGAAGCTCCCAGAGTAGGACTATTTGTTTTTATATTGATATCCCCTAAAATGCTTTGCATGTCCTAGATCAATCAATGACTAAATATTTATTTATTAACATTAAATTGGGTTGTTTATTGAACTATTTTTTCATTTTTTCAATTATATGTAAAGATAGCTTTCCATATTAGTTTTTGTAAGATTTTGAATTCAAAATTTTCATTCCCCCCCCTTATCCCATCCTCCCCAAGATAGCAAGCAATCTGGTATAGGTTATACATATACAATCATTTTATAAATATGTTGCGAACGAAAAATCACAGCAAAGGGGGGAAACCACAAAAAACAAAAAGCAAATAAATTTTAAAAGGTGAAAATAGCATGCTTTCATCTACATTCAGTCTCCATTGTTCTCTCTCTGGATATAGATGGCATTTTCCCTCCCAGATCTGTTGGAATTACCTTGAATCACAGCATTGCTGATAAGAGCCAAATCCATCACAGTTGATCATCACATAATCTTTTTTTTAATTATTTTATTTTATTTGCATAACATGTGTGGGTAATTCTTCAACACTAACCCTTACATAGATTTCTGTTATAAATTTTCCCCCCCAACTCCCCACCCCTCCCCTAGATGGCAGGATATCCACTACATGTTAATTATGTTAAAATATTGGCAAATCGAATATATGTATACATATTTCCAAACTTATCATTGTTGTGCAAGAAAAATCTTATCTACACAAACGATATATCAGATAAAGGAAATGCAATGTAAGCAAACATCAATCAAGGAGTATGAGAATGTTATGTTGTGGTCCACATTTCACATCCCTCTCTCTGGGTATATATGGCTTTCTTCAGTGAACAATTGGAGGTGGTTTGAAACATTTCATTGTTGAAGAGAGCCATGTCCATCAGAATTGATCGTCATATAGTACTGTTGTTGCCGTGTATAATGATCTCCTGGTTCTGCTCATTTCAGTCAGCATCAGTTCATGCAAGTCTCTCCAGGCCTCTCTGAAATCGTCCTGCTGGTCATTTCTTACAGAACAATAATATTCCATAATATTCATATACCATAATTTATTCAGCCATTCTCCAATTGAAGGGCATCTATTCAATTTCCAGTTTCTAGCCACTACAAAAAGGGCTGCCACAAACATTCTTGCACATGTGGGGCCCTTTCCTTCCTTTATGATTTCTTTGGGATATAAGCCCAATAGAAATGCTGCTGGGTCAAAGGGTATGCACAGTTTGATAACTTTTTGAGCATAGCTCCAAATTGCTCTCCAGAATGGCTGTATTCGTTCACAGCTCCACCAACAATGCATTAGTGTCCCAGCCCTCCCACATCCCCTCCAACATTCATCATTAACTTTTCCTGTCATTTTAGCCAATCTGACAGGGATCATCACATAATCTTGTTGATATTGTGTATAATATTTTCTTGGTTCTGCTCACTTCACTCAGCATAAGTTCATGTAAGTTTTTCCAGGCTTTTCTGAAATCAGCCTGCTCCATCTCCTAAAGAGCAATAATATTCCATTACATACATATAGCTTAACTTATTCAGCCATTCTCCAATTGATGAGTATTTACTCTATTTCCAATTCCTTACTCCCACAAAAAAGAGCTGCCACAAACATTTTTGCATATGTGGGTCCTTTCCCCTCGTTTATGATCTCTTTGGGATGTAGACCCAGTAGAATCACTCAGTAGTTATGAAGCATCTATAATTTACCAGGCATTGTCAAAACCCTGAGGATAAAAAGACAAAAAAGAAATGACAACTTCCAGAAGCTAAAATTATATCCAGAGAGATAATATGTACACATAAGGCTATATAAAACAGCTACCTGAATATTAACAAAATATAATTTTTAGGGGGGGGAAGAAGTCACTAGCAAATGGGAGGAATCAGTAAAGATGCTTAATAAATGCTTATTATAGGATTTCTCATTTTATATACTTGTGTATAGACTAGCTAAGGAGAGAATATTGAGATCACTGAAGTATTGCCAGCTCTAAGTCTCAAGTGGATGTGATACTTCTTTTAGCTAGTGAAATGGTACATTATTTGTCAGACACCGGAAATAATTCAATGATCCCAAAGGGAAGGGACAGAATGTCTGAGAATTGGGGGAGATCTCTTCAATGAGACAAGTTCTCACTGGTCTTAAATGGATGAAAGGGTAATTTTGACTGGAAGCAGGGGGATGTTTTTGATGACCTCAAGGGATTTTTCTAGTTTAGGAATTCTACTTGTCTATTGGGAAGGAAAATGGGGACCCAGAGAAAAGCCTGACAATCTTCATCTTTTCCTTTGGTCCTGATAAGTAGGATGAAGGGGATGGTCTGTGTCAAACTGAACCCTTTGATGCCTTGCCAGACATCAGCAATATCCACTCCTTACATATGTAATTGCTTACTGTATGTTTGTTCAATGAATGAGTGAGTGAATGAATGAGTAATGCAAAAGAAAGAATGCCAAAATTAGAGTGAGAAGGCTGGACCCAAGTCATGGCTCCCAAAACTTCCAGCTATGTGATAACAACCTTTGGAGCCTCATTTTCCCCATTAGTAAAACTGGAATAATAACAATAACTTGTGCTAGTTACCTCCCATAGTTAGTTGGAAGTTTCTTTGATTCTGACTTTGAGATACCTTTTCAGAGTATCTATAAATTCAGAGTATCTATAAATTCAAAATCAGTTTTTATTTCTAAAATTGTAAATATCTGTGAATATAACAAATATAAACAAAAACTCTTGGACAGATCCTCAATAATTTTTAATATTATAAAGATAGGGGCAGCTAGGTGGTGCAGTAGATAGAGCACCAGCCCTGAAGTCAGGAAGACCTGAGTTCCAATTTGGCCTCAGATACTTAACGTGTCCTAGCTGTGTGACCTTGGGCAAGTCACTTAACCCCAACTGCCTCAGCAAAAAAGATATATATATATATATATATATAGATATATAGATATATATATATATTATTAAGATACTGAGAATAAAAGTTGGAGAACCATTGTTATAGAGAACCCTAAACTAATAGATTTATTGTTATTTGAAGAACCAATAAATAAATAAGATGGGGTGGTCTGGGCATTGGCTCCTTCTCAGCCCTAGCAGTCATAGGAACACAGCACCAGGTCCTTCTTCTCATCAAATCCGATCTAATCCAGTCCAACCCAACCCAACCAGCGTTGATCAGTTTATTAATAATTCATATCTACTAATCACATACTGTATATACTTCACTCTGCTAAGCACTGAGGTTACAAAAATAAAAAAATAAAAAAAAATCATTGCCCTCTAAGAGCTTTTAGTTTCTCCTGGAGTCCTCAGAAAGCAAAGTGCTCCATAGCTTCCCGTGCCATGAAGCTGGCCCATGCCCACATAGCCTGGTATTCCTATCAGGCTCAGAGAAGGAAGGAAGGAAGGAAGGATTTCAGAACTGAAGTCCTTGAGTCCCGCCATTCACCCCTCAATTACCCACACAGACTCCATTGGGGGTCAGAGCTTGTAGTTCTTTCATGATATCCTGTTCACAGCCCTGGGGCACGTGAGAGATTCCAGGGCCAGTTAAGAGGTGGAAAAATTAGGGTGTGGGTGACAAAAATAATCTCTTCCCTGTCACAGTGAGTATTTTCACCACCCAACTCTCCCTAAGCCACACCCTTCTCCATACCCCATCTGCCCTTCCCCTTCTTCCCTGGCTTGAAACCAAAGTTCCTATAGCCTCCCCTGGAGCCTGGCAAGGAGGGTATGGGCCCATAGAAAGACTGATTGTCTGATATTTGCACATTAGCTTCCAAGACTGGACTAACTCAGTTTGGCTCATTCATTTCAAAGCCTTGGATACCTTTTTGCCACTGTATCCCTTCGGTTAGTCAGTCGATAAACATTTATTAAGCATTCACTATGTGTCAGACACCATGGTAAGTGCAAGGAGTGTTATTGTAACAGTAACACTGTTATTATGGTGGTTTTTCCTTAGTTCTTGAAGAGGAACAGTGACATCACAGGATGTCTTGGCTTGCACATGAATTGGATTTAAGGAAGGCAAAGTTGAGAAAAATCATTTGCTTTATTCTTTCTTCCAGAGTCATTGAGGTCAGTGGTAGGACAAAAGTCGAGAGGGCTGGCGATGGCCCAGTATGCAATGGATGCCCTTGGCCTTTCTAAGATCTTTCTCAGGCTTTAGTTTGTCTGAGGCAATGCTTATTCAATGACTAAATTAGGCCATCTTTTGTCACCCCTAGAAGAATGCAAGTAGAGATTGTTGCAGTCTTGTATCCCCACCACCTAGCACAGTGACTGTCCGGCCACCATGGGCAACATGAGCGTCTCTATTTGCTGAATTCCTGCACAGCCTTTAGAGCTCAGTTCCAATGCCAGCTCCTCCAGGAATCTCTCAGTCGGTATCAGCTTTGTATCCCCCAGACCTCAAAAAGTACCTTGTTTTTCTATATCTCAAATGCACTCATCTATTATTTTGTATTAAATATTTATAAAGAAAGGCAAAGACAGCCCCTGCTCTCAAGGTGCTCAGACTAATGGAGGAGACAACAGGCAAACAACTAAATACTAACGAGCTACATGCATAAATTGGAGATAATCAACACAAGTAAGGCATTAGAATTCAAGGGGATTGGGAAAGGCTTCCTGTGGATGGATCACTGGATCTTATATTTAGAACTAGAAGGACTTCAGAGTTCATCTTAGTTCACACCTCTCACTTTGTAGATGAGGAAACCAAAGTCCTGAAAGAAGTGACTTGCTCAAGATTATGCAGGTAGTAGAGATTTTGTTTTTGTTTTTGTTTTTGTTTTTGTTTTTTTTTTTGTGAAGCAAGTAGCATTAAGTGACTTGCATAAGTTCACACAGCTGGGAAGTGTTAAATGTCTGAAGCTGGATTTAAATAGGTCCTCCTGACTCCAGGGTCAGTGTTCTATCTATTGCACCATCTAGTTGCCTCTAGTAAAGTGATTGAGGCAGGATTTGAACAAAGATGCTTGGACTCCAAATCCAGTCATCTTTCAATATCTCTTCTGCAACACAGCCCCAGTGCTTTACCAACACCTGGTGTGTGTATGGGGGGGGGTTATTTTTTTTTTTATTGTTGAGTCATTTTTAACCTTGTACAATTCTTCTGAAGTTGTTTGCCATTTCCTTCCCTAGCTCATTTTTCAACAGAAGTAATCACAGTTAAGTGACGTATCCAGAGTCACACAGCTAGTCCCTGTCTGAAACTGGATTTAAATTCAAGAAGATTAGTTTTCTTGACTCCAGACCCAGCACTCTATACATGGTGCCACAACCCTAGGAAGGTTATTATCTCCATTTTACAGCTAGAGAAACTGAAGTAAACAGGGGTAAGTGACTTGTTCAGGGTTACATTGCTAGTACCTGAGGACAGATGTGAATTCAGGAAGGTGAATTTTTCTTATTCCCAGCCACATACTCTATCCACTAAGGCACTTAGCTACCTTCTCTTCTTATCTTTTCCTCTTCTCTTTCTTCTCCTCTTTTCCTTTTCTCTGTCTTCACATGACCACTACCCTTCATAGGCTCTTATCACCTTTGGACCACACAATTGCATTATATCCTTGCCTCAAGATTTTCCTCTTCTCAGGACAGCTAGATAGTGCAGTGGATAAAACACCTGCTCTAAAGTCAAAAGAACATGAGTTCAAATTTGATCTTAGAAACTTGACACTCATTAGCTGTGTGACATTGGCCAAATCATTTAACCCCAACTGCCTCATTAAAACAAAGAAGAAGAGCTGTCAAAATGACTTCCTAGAGTGGAAGTCTGACCATATCACTGAAGTGCTCAATAAACTCCTTTGGTTACCTATTGCCTCTAGGATAATCTCTTTTGCGTATATTTTTAAAGTTCTTTACAACTATATACACACATATGTGTATTCTATATATATATATATGTGTATACACACATACATATGTATTATGTATGCTATGATATATATGTATATAGATATAAATACATGCGCAATATATAACACAATTGCATACATCATACATGTGTGTATATACACAGTACAGAAACACACCTGTACATATACATATACATGTACATGAGTGGGAGCCTAACACAGTGGATAGAGAGCTAACCTGGTAGCCAGGAAGATCTCAATTTAATCCTCTCTTTGATAACTACTGGGAAAGCAAGTTTGAGCAAGTCACTTATTACTATTTTACACAGTTCTTTTTTTTTCTTTATAAGAAAATCAGGGTTAAGTGACTTAGCCAGGGTCACACATTAACCAGGGTCACACAGTAGTCAGTGTCAAGTATTTAAACTGAATTTGAACTCAGGTCCTCCTGACTCCAGAATCAGTGTTGTATCCATTGTACCATCTAACTTCCTCAACACAGTTCTTTAATAATAGAGAGCATTTCTATGGCACTTTGTAGTTTGCCAGACATTTTACATATGTTATTTTATTTAAGCTTCACAATAACCTTTTGACATCTGTGCTATTATTATCTTTATTTTTATAGATAAAGGGATTGGGGCTTAGCAAAATTAAGAGTACCAAAGCTAGCGAGGGTCTGAGGCAAGATTTGATCTCAATTGTTCTTGACTCCCAAACTAACTTTTTTCTATGGAACTATCTAGCTGCCTTCTAAGACTCTTTAAGTTGCAAAGAAGGCGCTAACATATATTGAGTCTCCTTACTGGGGAGTTCTGTATACCAATAAAATCACAGTTCTGGTCCCTTTATCTCCATATATTTATGCATATATGTATACACACTCACACATACACACACATATACACATATGTGTGTGTGTGTATACATACTGTCTCTCCTGATAGATTGTAAGCTCTTTGAGGGCAGGAATTATTTCATTTTTACTATTGTATCTTTTGCCTAGTATGATACAGTATGTGTCCATGGCAAATAGTGTTCTTTTCAAGAGTTACAAGGATATCACTAACAAATATCTAGAAGCAGGGAAGTGGCTCAGTGAATAAAGTCCTAGCCCTGGAGACAAGAAGGATCTGAGTTCAAATATGACCTCAGATACTCACTAGCTATGTGTGACTCTGGGCAAGTCACTTAACCCAAATTGCCTCCAAAAAAAGAAGACAAATATCTAAGACAAAATAATAGATGAATGCATTTGAGATATATAAAAACAAGATGTCTTTTTAAGGGCTGGGAGGGTGGAGCACAAGGTTGATACTGACTGAAAGTTTCCTGGAAGAGGTAGCATTAGAATCGAGCTCTAAAGACAGGGCAGGAATTCAGCAAATGAAGAGAAGAGAGGGGAAGTATAGAGAACATGAGATATGTTCTCTTTCGCTAAAACAAGACCCAGTTGCCCACTGTGGGCCAGATAGGCAGTATGATAGTGATGGGGATATAAGATTGAAACAATTTCTACTTGCATTCTAATAGGGGTGATGAAAATGTAAAAACATATATCATATTTTAGAAAAGACTGGAAAGACATGGTGCTAAGTGAAGTGAGCAGAACTAAGAGAACACTGTACACAGTAACGACAAGATTAGGTGATGATCAAATTGGTTCTTTCCAACAATAAGGTGATTCAAGACAATTCCAATGGACTTGGAATGGAAAGTGCCATCCTCATTCAGAGAGAGAACTATAGAGACTGAATGGATCTAAGCATAGTATTTTTACCCTTTTTGTTGTTGTTTGTTTGCTTGATTTTTTTTCTTTTCTCTTGTTTTTTCTCTTTTGATCTGATTTTTCTTGCACAGCATGACAAATATGGAAACAAGCATAGAAGAACTGCATATATTTAGTCTATATAAGGCTGCTTGCTGTCTTGAGGGAAGGACGGGAAAACATAAGATTTTGCAAAGGTGAATGTTGAAACTAGGTATATATTTGGAAAAAATAAATACTATTTAAAATGTTTCAACAGAAGAAAATAAATAAAAATTTGATTCAGTACAAAAAAGTATACATCACAACTATAAAGGTAATAAAAACAAGTAAATACAAATATGGAGGCAGCTAGACAGCTGTACTGGGCCTGGTATCAGTGAAAATCTAGCCCCCAGATACTTACTGACTGTGTTATTCTGGGCAAGTTACTTAAACTCTATTTATCTTAATCTACTTCAGAAGAAAAGAGCAAATCATTCCAGTATCTTTGTTAAGAAAACAGGGGGACAGTATTGGCATGATATGGTCTACAGACATGGATGAACAACTGAACAATTTAGAAAGTAATTAAATACACGGTGGTTTGTGAGGAAAGGCATTAGCAGTTGTGGAGTAGGATGAAGAAAGAAGGATTTCATATAGATGTCAGCACTTAAGCTGATGAAAGGGGGCAGCTAGATAGCACAGTATTTAGAGCACCAGCCCTGGAGTTAGGAGACCCTGAGTTCAAATCCAGTCTCAGATACTTAACACTTACTAGCTGTGTGAGCCTGGGCAGCTCACTTAACCCCAATTACCTGGTCAAAAAACAAACAAATAAATAAAAATGAAAAGGCAAGTAAATGTTATGTGTGAAATCATACAAAATCATTTATCAGTCACATTGCAAAAAGAAAAAAAATTAAATGAGAGAATCATAAAATAAAAAATAAAAAAATAAACTGATGAGAGGATTTCTGGGAGGTGGAAGTAAGAAGGAATTGCATTCTAAGCATAGGGCCAGGCATAGAGATATGAGATAGGTTATTTGGGATAAGAAACAGAGGGTCAGTATAGCTGTATCGCAGTGCAAGAAAAGGAAAAAGCAATGTTCAGTAAAGCTGGGGAGATAGATTGGGACCAGATTCTGTAGGGCTTTAAAAGATAAACAGAAGAGTTTATACTTTATCCTAGAGGCAATAGGATGCCATTGGAGTTGGCTGAATAAGGGTCACATGGTCAGATCCGTGCTTAAGGAAAATTACTCTGTCAGCGGTGTGTGAGATGGACTGGAGTGGCAAGATACTTGAGGCAGAGAGACCAATTAGGAGGCTTTTGAAATAATCTTGAAGAGAGGTGATGAGGGCCTGAACTAAGAAGGTGACTGGGTAAGTAGAGAGAAGAGGACAGATGTTAGAAAGGTAGAAATGGCAAGATTTGGCAACTAATTGGATATGTGGAGTGAGTGAGAATGAGGAGTTGAGGTTAATGCTGAGATTACAAACTTGAAACACTGGAAAGATGGTCATACCTTTGACAGAAATAGTGAAGTTTGAAAGAGAAGAGGGTTTGAGGGAAAGATAATGAATTCTATGTTGGATGCTTTGAGTTTCAGATGTGTCTGGGACATCTAGTATGAAATAACCCAGGAGGCAGTTGGTGATACAAGATTGAAGTACAAGAGAGAGGGAGCCATTGATGAATTTTCTGAGCAGGGAAATGACAGGATCCATCTTTGTACCCAGCAGATGGTTCTGGTAGTGGAGGTTGGATTGGTGGAGTGGTAATGAAGGCACAAAAAAAACCCATTAGGGACTAATGGAATAGTGTGAGTGTTGTTCAGTCATTTTTCAGTCATGTCTGACTCCTTGTGACCCCATTTGGCATCTTCTGGACAGAGATATTGGAGTGGTTTTCCATTTCCTTCTCCAGCTCAGTTTACAGATGAGGAAACCAAGGCAAACAGGGTGAAGTGACTTGCCCAGAGTCACCCAGTTAGGAAGTATCTGAAGCTGGATTTGAATTCACAAAAATGAGTCTCCCTTACTTCAGGTCCAGTACTCTGTCTACTGCTTCACCTAACAATAGGTAAGAATGAATACTTGTACTGGTAGAGTGGGTTGAGAGGAGAGGACAGATGTGAATCCCATTGTAGTAATTTAATCAGTCCCAACACACCTTGGCTCACCATTTTTCCATACCACAATCTCCATCCCAGGTCATCTGTATCCCACACAATAGTTCTTTGTCCTACCTCTTTCCTATCTTATACCATACCACTGTCTCATTCCCACACTCCACCCCAGCTATCCCAACTTTTCTTCTTCCTATAAACCCTGGAACTCTTCCATGAGGACATTGCTGTTTCCTTCCCTCTTACAAGCTCCTTCTATCCAGACTATATCTATACCTACCCGTCCCCAGTGCTCTGGGCACCTTGCCCTCCCCCTTAACAGCTGATATTCCATCTGAATTTGGCTCCTTATCCAGAGGATCTGGAACAGCTTTGCCCACACAGATGGGCTCACAACACACACACACCCACAGTTGTATATATATTCAAGGTACAAGAATACACAGGCCTCCAAGCAGCTGTTTGTTGTTTTGTTCAGTTGTTATTCAGTCATGTCTGATTCTTCATGACCCCAGTTGGGGCAAAGATATTAGAGTTCTTTGCCATTTACTTCTCCAGTTCATTTTACAGATGAGGAAACTGAGGCAGACAGGGTTAAGTGACTTCTCTAGGATCACATAGGTAGTAAGTGTCTGAGGCCAGATTTGAACTCAGTTCTTCCTGATTTCAAGCTCTGCATTATTATCTATTGTGCCATATAGCTAGAAGGCCACACAAACACACACACACACACACACACACACACACACCAGAATTATCATTGCAAAGTAGATAGTTTGTCTTTTAGGACCCAGTATCCAGCATCAGCCTAAGTTCTCTCCTCCTATGCCCCAAACTGTCCGTTGTGATTTACCAGCTGGTAAAGAAAGTCCCTGCTTCAGCTTCAGATCTATTTTTTGGAGTTCAGGGTTCCATTCTCTTGTCTACTGGGTATCAAGTTTTGCTCATCCCTACCAAACAAATTTGCAGAAAGATTTATCTTGGTAGTTTAATGGGTTGCCCCTTCCCCAGGGCTATTTGAAGTTTAAAAGAGGATGTTCAGACTCTGATAAGAAGGAAATTCAAAGATCTAAGTCTTATATTCCTGCCTTTGAGCTAACTGTCCCCAATTTCTGGAATGCTCTTTTTACTCACCCTCACTTGTCCGGCTTCCTTCATGACTCATTTGTAGAATGGGGATAATGGGAATACCTACCTCACAGGTTTCTTGTGAAGATTCATTGAGTTAACATATGCAAAGTACTTTGCACACCTTACTTAATGTTGTTGTTTGTTGTTTACCCTTCATGGGCCCATTTGGAGTTTTCTTGGCAAAGTGGTTTTCCATTTTCTTCTCCAGTTCATTTTATAGATGAGAAAAATGAGGCAAACAGAAGTGTCTTGCCCAGGGTTACACAAGTAAGTGTTTGAGGCCAGATTTGAAGTCAGAAGTAGGAGTTTTCCTGATTTTAGGTCCAGTACTCTATCAACTGTACCACCTAGCTGCCCCAATATACCTTAAATATACCACATAAATTATTATAATTGTTATTATAATGTTTATTCAGTACTTCCTATGTGTCCAGATACATCCTAACTACTGAGGCAAATAAGCCAATCTCTGTCCTCATCAAGTTTATGTTCTAAGGCTAGAAAATGGGGATCTTAGGTTCTAGGCCCAATTCTGCCTCTAATTTACTGAGCAATCTAGATTAATAAGACAAGACTCTGGATTTTAGTTTTCATATCTATAAAACAAGGAAGCTTAATCTGGATAGTATTTAAAGTTTCTTCCAGTTTTCAGATGCTATAATTCAATCTGGGATGAGCTCCCAGGTTACCTAACAATCTATCCCCAGATGGGTGGTATGAGTTTGTGTCATTACTATAGCTTCTCCTACCATTGCTATTATATCCTTCCCCTCACCTTCCCAGTCTAGGTAAGTAAAACTTGACTATTATCCTCTGCATACTGACTGTGTTCAGGTGGCCCAGAGAGCTCTCAGGCTTGACTGAGCCTGCCCCAGGCTGGCTTGACTAACTTTCTGGAAAGAAAGAAGTCTGGCTGTGGCCTGGGCACTGGACAGGGTACTTGAATCAGGCACATTCTGTTCAGGGAGTTCCCTGCAGGCAGTTGTGCTGACTGGGGCTTGCATGCATGGGGGTGATGGATTGAAAGATCTCCAAACTGAAAGTTCCCCTCCCTAGATCCTGGAGATACATACTAATTCCCCCATAGGCGACATAAAGATACATAGTAATTGCCACATTAAATATAGATTTAGTGCCTAGCCAGCACCTTGAACATAGCAGACTCCCTGAACAGTCAAGAGAACTGGCTTTTAGTCCCAATTCTGACACTTACTAACCATGACTTTAGTCATTTCTTTTTCTGAGTGGCAAATTCTTCATCTGTAAAAAGAGGAGGTAGTAAGGAATTATTTCTAAGATCCCTTCTAGATCTCAGTTTTTGGCATTATTGAATTGAATTGGATTCAGAGTCAGAATGCCTGAACTTAAATCCCATTTATGTTTATATGTTCATACGTGTGACTCTCACTAAGACCTTTCACCCTCGTGGGCTTCAGTTTCCTGCTCTGTAAATCAGGGATTATGCAGGATTGCTTTTAGGGTCCCTTCCAACCCCAAGTTCTATGAACCTATGCTTGGTGATCCTAAAAAAATAGTCTTAATTTAATTGGTTTTAATTTAATAATTCACATTTCTTTAGCACTTTAAGACTTCTATGGGATTTTCTCACAACCTTGGAGGGTCAAGTTGAGTCAATAAACATTTGTTAAGTGTCTACTCCTTTCCAGGCATTGTACTAAGAACACAAAATGCAAAGAGAAGCCCTGCCCTGAAAAAAACTTACATTCTAATGAGGAAGACAACATGCAAACAATTTTATACTGACAAGCTATAGACAATAAATTGGAGTTAATAGGCAGAATGGAGGCACTAGCATTAAGTGGGGAGAAGGATGTCAGTATTGGCTTCTTGCAGAGATGGGATTTTGGCCAAGACTTGAAGGCAGACAGGGAAGCCAGGAGGCAGAGATGAGGAGGGAGTAAATTCCAGGCATGAGGAACAAACAGTTAAAATATTTAGCCAAGAGAAGGACCTTGTTTGAGGAATAGCAAGGAGACCAGTGTCACTACATTAAAGAGGAGGGAAGTAAGGTGTGCAAGCCTGGAAAGTTGGGAAGGGCTCATATTATGAAGGACTTTTAAAATCGAACCGAGGATTTGCTGCTGAATTGGGTTTTAGGCTGGTAAGACAGTGGTCCTCTCTGGATTTTAGCTTTCATATCTATAAAATAAGGAGGCTAATGATTCTGGAAGAAATAGGAAACCACATGACAGTTTATTGAATTGGGAGGGAAGGTTGTGACCTGCTCAGAAGTGAACATTAGGAAATTCACTTTGATAGTTGTGCATGAGATGAACTGTAGTGGGAATGAAAAAAGATAGAGAAATCAACTATAAGGTTAGGTAATTCAAGTATTATTATTATCTCTTTTATAGGTAGAAGGCAACAGCCTAGTGAATAAGGAGTTGGCCTTAGGATCAAGAAGACCTTGATTTAAGGTAGGTGGAAGCATCAGTGAAGGCATGATTTTGGAGTCCAGAAAGTCAGGAGCAGGAGGGAAGGTGGTACTACCCAATATACCTTGCTAGTCAAGGCATCTTTCCTGTAATCCCAACCTGGAACTACTACTGCTCAGATATACTTGCACTACCAGTGCCCTGGGTTTTTTCCTACTTGCTTCCTTCACCCTCCTCCCCGAAATGGTGGTCAGGGCAGGGAAGCAGCACTCACTCACAAGGTGATCCCACCAGGTACAGAATGTACCAACTGCTTCTCCAGAAATGTATGCTAGGAGTTAGGAGAAAAGAAATCACAGAATAGAAAGGTGTGGTCATGTGGCTAGCAGTGGGGATAGGTATGACTACAGCTGAATGGAGTATATATAAAGGTTGTTGTTTGTTGTTCAGTTGTTTTATTTCAGTTATGTCCAAATTTGAATCTTTGTAACCTCATTTGGGGTTTTCTTGGCAAAGATATTAGAGTGGTTTGTCATTTCCTTTTCCACTTCATTTTACAGAAGAGGAAACTGACGTAAACAGAGTTGAGTGACTTGTCCAGGGTCAGAAAGCTAGTAAATTTCTGAGGCTGTATTTGAACTCAGGAAGATTAGTCTTCCCAACTCCAGTCAGGGTTAACATTCTGTTCACTGTACCACTTAGACACCCATGTATAAAGGTGTGAATCTCCAATGCCTTTGAGTTCTTGTTGCCTGCAACCTTGGAGATCTGGAGTCAATGTCACTGTATAAGACTGTATGACAGGGCATTTGAAAAGTGTGTAAAGGACACAGAATGGAAGTATGAAGTTGATGAATTGTGAGATTCTGTGTTAATAAGTGAGAGTTAAAGGGAGAAGAGGGAAGGGGGGAAAGGGCAATCATATTTTTTTTCTTTATATCTCTTTAACTTCTCCCTGCCTATTATGTTACTAGGTTGTGGGGTTTTTTTCCCCTATCTACTTCTTCCTTTTGCCTCTTCTTTAATTTAGTTCCATCATCAGGTAACTCCTTTATATTCAATCTTGTATTTTGGAAATTAGAGTGAAGAGTTACAGGGTAGAGATGAGTGGGGCAGGGACAAAGCAAGGAAATAGGATGGTAATTTGAGGGCTGAGTTCAGGAAACAGTGAATAGTTCAATTTGTTCAGGGTATAAAATGAATTGAAGAAGAGAAGTGGGACATGTGGCTAAAAAGAGGGTTGGAGCCAAGTAGTGGAAGATCTGGAATGCCAGATTAAGGAATTTGGACTTAATGCAGAAGAAAGTGGGAAAAATATTCAGGGTGGTGGTGGTGTTTTTAATCAGTGCCATGACATAGTTAGTACTGGTATTTAGGAAGTTTAATCTGTTAGTTTTGTGGATTAGACTAGAGATTGATAGACTAAAGATAGGAAGACTTTTTAGGAAGCCACTGAATTTGTCCAGATGAGAGATAATTAGGGACTTCATCTATAGCTATAATAGTAGAAATGGAAAAGAGGGCAAGATATGAAAGATTATAAAGGCAGAATGGATAAAGTTTTGGGATAACCTGGATAGAAGGGGGAATATAAGGAAGAGTGAAAGACATTTTAGGTTTCAAACCAATGATAGATACAGTACTATTAGCAGAAACAAAAGGAAGGTGGTGGGTGGTAATGTGGAGAGAGTACTGGGTCTAGAGACCTGAAGACCTGAAGGCAAATGTAACCTCTGACACTTTCATGTAATGTGGGCTAGTCATTTAACTTCCCTATGCCTCAGTTTCCTCAACTGTAAAACAGGGGTAATGAAAGCATCTGCTTCCCAGGGCTGTTGTGAGGAACAAATGAGATAATATCTTTAAAGTACTTGGCACAGTGCCTGGCACATATTAGGTGCCATATAAATACTAGTTGCTATTGTTGTTGTTAATAATACTATCTTCAGGAAGCTTCTGATCTTACCAGGAAGACATAATAGACACATGAGATTCATTTACTCATTATGCCAATTTCAAGAAGCCTATTGAGGCATGATTTCAATTCAACAAATATTATTAACATGCAACATTTTGCTAGGCACTAGGGATTTTTTAAAAAGTAATAACGCCTGCTCATAAGGAGCTTATGTTCTACTGAATTATTGCCTGAAAGAAAAAAAGGCCCCTAATCATTTATATAACATAGATAAAAGTTGATGGGAAAAATAGCGAGATTTTAGGTAGGTGATGATTAAAAATAACATACCTCTGAAATCCCAATTTCCACTGGGTAGCTTTCACCATGACCAAATTTACCTCCTTTGCTGACTTTCCTCCTGCCCTAAGGCAGCCTGCAAAGGCTATTTGGCCCATGGTACAGTGTTAAGGAGGTGGCAAGGTGGCCCAGTGGATAGAGCACTGCTCTTGGAGTCCTCCTCAAATGCTTACCAGCTATGTGACCCTGAACAAGTCATTTTTGCCTCAGTTTTTTCATCTCATCAGAAGGAAATGGCAAATCACCCCAGAGTCTTTGCCAGAGGACCCCGAATGAGGCCACAAAGAGTCAGACATAACTGAATAACACAGTGGAAAGAGTATCAGAAGACTCCTTGTGAGGCTTCCTACCCATATAAACATGGGCAAGTCATTTTATCCCCAGCTTCCTCATTTGTAAAATGAGAGGGTTGAACTAGGTGACCTCTGAGGTGCCTTTCCAGCTTGAGATCAATGTTCTTATGATTCATAGCTCATGTAGTAACAGGAGGTGGTTAACTTTGGCCACTGGAACCCAGGAACACTGAATCACTGATGATCTTAGAGGCAGATGAGGGCTGCAGGAGACCTCTCTGTAAAAGCAGGAATGGGCTCTTATGCCATCAAGTGATCTGGCAGAAAGCCAGAGAGAGCAAAACCATGAAACTTGGAAATTTCAAACCAGTTCCAGGGACATGACTTGAGGAAGGTGTGGCCACCACAATAGATTAAGCTGGGGTGTGAGCAGGTGAGGTCCCCTAAAATCAGCTCAAGAAAGTCCTGGAACAGGTCGATTAGAAGGTGTGGCCCCCCAAATAGACTACGCTGGGGTGTGGTTAGGTGGTGTCCCTATAACTAGGGTCTTTTCATATTCACACAGAAGGAATATTTTTTTTTTTTTAACTCTTCCTCTATCTGTATTTGTCTTGATCTATATCTGGCCGCTGAACCCAGAAGGCTCTGGAGGGGAAAGTGAGGCAGGTGACCTTGCACAGCTCTCCCTCACTGAAATTCAATTTACTTGCATGTCATAGCATCATCTCCCCATGTCATGGTCCTTTTTAAGAATGAAGGACAATGAAAAGAAAGCTGAATTAGGAGTCAAAAAACTTGGGTTCAAATCCTCCCTGTGATGCTTACTAACTATATGCCCTTGAATTGTGAACTTCCTGAGTTCAACTAGATAGACTTTGAATTCTCTTCTAGCTGTAGGTCCATGATCCTGTGACCTGAATTTGAATTCTGACTCTGCTACTTACTAGCTGTGTGATCTTAGGTAAATCACAATTTCCTTAGAGCTCAACTTTCTCATCTGTAAATCTTTTGAGTTGAACTAGATCAGCACTTCTTAAACTTTTTCTATTCATGACCCCTTTTTACCCATTAAATTTTTACATGACCCCGGGTGTATAGGTATATTAAATAGGCCTGCAAATCAAACATTAATTAACAAGATATCATAATTTTGCATCTCCCATATTCTATGAGACCCCATATAGGGTCATGACCCACAGTTTTAGAAGCTTGGGTACTAGCTGACCTCTGAGGTCTTTTCTCATTCTAGTTTTATGATCCTGTGAGTTTTCATGGCTCAGTAAGGTTTCTAAATGCTAGCAGCTCCAAGGATTGAGACTAGTGCTGGGCATTTGTGAGTAAGCATTTAAATTATCTACTCAGTATTTTGTTTTTCCTCAGTTACATATAAAAACAATTGTTAACATTCATTTTTAAATTTTGGGTTTCAAATTCTTCCCCTCATTGGGAAAGCAAACTATTTGAAATAGATTTTGTAGATAAGCATTTAAAAGAATATGTCTACTGCATGCCCTAAATTTTCTAGGCTCACCTCTTATCTTGGTGGCAGCCCTTTAAACATATACAACAGTAGCATACTCTGCTCTATTCCATAGTCTTGTCCATAGCTTTGAGTTGTTTTCTATTCAGAAAAAGAATAGCCAGAAAGTACAATTCTTAAGATCCAAAGAAGCTAAAGTGTAGGCCATAGGGTATTAGGAGTGTCTTTGTACTCCTATAATACCAACCCCTCTTCCACCAGCCCCAGTTTCTATCCATTCCGAAGGAAGAGTCCCTCTAATTTCCCAACTTTTCAAATTACCAATTTCCTATAGAAACCTTGATAAAGGACACCCAGTTATACAGGACTTTAGAAAGCCCCACTGAGTTAGGTTACTCCACTTGCCAGCCTTATGAGTGCCAGGATGCTCAGAGTCTTTTCTATGCCCCTAGGAAGCTAGAAGAATCTACTATTTTAAACATGGATACAATTTTTGTTTAAAGCCAAGAACACACTGTTGTAGAACTACCTATGAAGTGGAAATTACCCCCTTGGAATGTTTTGAGCATGGAAAGATAGGAATAGGAGTTGAGCCTGTAATTTCATAG
>JAJPUD010013375.1:0-44709 GCA_023553655.1 Myrmecobius fasciatus
TTTTTTTTTGATTTTGTATTTTCTGTAGTCCCATTAGTGTGTTCAGGTATCATATCTAATAGCAAGCCTTATAAAAATAAAGTCCTGGCAGAAGGGGGATCTCATATGATGAGGAAGATCTGAGGTCCACTTCATTAGAGGGGACCAAAGTGCCATTGGCTCAGAGCTATGTCTCAGTCTCTTTTACTGTAGGTTGTATAATTTTAATCCCCACAACAATCTAGTCTCAAGCATATGGGCACAACTTCGTAGGACAACCCAGTATCCTGGATTAGCTGACTTGATTGAAGGATCTTGCCGTTAATACGTCAACTCACCAGGACTGGATTAGCTACATCCCAAAGTATTAAAAGAGCTCACAGAGCTACACAGAAAAAAGAGTGAGAAAGAAATACACACAGCAGACAGACAGACAGGGACAGAGACAGAGAGACAGACAGAAAGAGAGAGACAGAGGGGGGAGAAAGGGAGGAGAGAGAGACAGAGGGAGAAGGAAGGGAGGAAAGGAGGGAGAGAGGGAGGAGAGAGAGACACTGGGAGACAGAGAAACAGAGAGAGAGAGAGAGAGAGAGAGAGAGAGAGAGAGAGAGAGAGAGAGAGAGAGAGAGAGAGAGAGAGAGAGAGAGAGATCTTTAAATTTTAGGACTGATAGTTCCTGGAGAGCAATGAGAACTTGCCAATCTATTTTCCAGATATCTTGTAAATTTCAAAAAAAAAATAGGATTTAAACTAAAAGGGATAGGGGGTTGTGGTCAGAGAAATAATCATGAATGTGTAATCATATTAGACACCATAAAGAAAAAAACTACAATGAAATAAAAAGAACAATTAAGTTCTCTAGAATTTTATAGGCGATAGAATCTAAGAAAGGATTCAATGGCAGAGCATGTGGTCTCAAATATCTATGTACAAATACCCAAAATTGAGGCTATAAACAGGATGCTTGGAAGCCTTCAGCAAAGAGACAGATCTGACCTCATAGTTATCAGTGAGTCTTGATAGCATGAAACCTATGCAGAAGATATGGATCTGGCTGGACATAAGTAAAAAAAATAGTTTTTTAATTAAAGTTTTTTTTTTATTTTCAAAGCATATGCATAGATTAATTTTAACATTTAACTTTGCAAAACCTTGTGTTCCAATTTCTTTTCCTTCCCTTTCTCCCACCTCTCTCTTTCTTCCATCTCTCATGTGCAATTCTTCTATACATAATTATCATGCTGCACAAAAAAATAAGATCAAAAGGGAAAAAATAAGAAAAAACAAAATGCAAACAAACAACAACAAAAAGAGTGAAAATACTATGTGGTGAACCACATTAAATTCCTACAGTCCTCTCTCTGGGTGCAGATGGTTCTCTTCATCACAAGACCAATTGAATTGACCTGAATCATCTTGAATGTCCCTCAGAATTGATTATTGTATAATCTTGTTGCCATGTACAATGTTCTTGTGATTCTACTCATTTCACTTAGCATCAGTTCATGCAAGTCTCTCCAGGCCTCTCTGAAATCATCCTGCTGGTCGTTTCTTATAGAACAATAATATTCCATGACATTCATATACCATAACTTATTCAACCATTCTCCAATTGATGGGCATAAATTCAGTTTCCAGTTTCTTGCACTGCAAAAAGGACTGCCACAAACATTTTTGTACACATGGGTCCTATTCCCTTTTTTATAATATTTTTGGGATATAAACCCAGGAGAGACGTAGCTGGATCAAAGGATATGCACAGTTTGGTAGCCCTTCGAGCAGAGTTCCAAATTGTTCTCCAGAATGGTTGGATCAGTTCACAACTCCACCAACAATGTATCAGTCCAGTTTTCCCACATCCTCCAACATTCATCATTATCTTTTCCTGTCATCTTAGTCAATCTGAGAGGTATGTAATGAAAACCAAATAGTTAAGAGGGTAAGCTGTTGAATTTCTCTATTAAAAAAGAGCAGAATTAAAGTAGTAGAATTATCAGGGATAGGAAATAAAAGGAAATAAGAAAGTAGTAGAGTTATCAGATATAGGAAACAGAAGCACTACAACAAAGATCTGGAGTAGAATTTACTAGGAAAAAAAAAGTAGAGCTAGTAATCATTGATTTTAGACAAAGTTAAACTTAAAGATTTCATCAATAAGACTCACTCCCCATCAGCAGTAGTAGAGTAACATTCACATAAATAATGCTGACCTTGGAGACAAGAAGCCTGGTTTGAATATAGGAAATGATATTTACAAATTATATGATTCTGGGTGAATTATTTAACTCTCTGAGCTTTAGTTTCTTAGCTGTAAAATGGGAACCATACTTGTGCTACCTGTTTCAAAGGTTGTTGTTTTTTTTGTTTTTAACTAGGAAAGCATTTTGTAATGTTTGAATATTTCTAAATGTTATAAATATGTTAATATTTTGAGGTTCAAGTCTTCTGTCACAGTGTGAGTTCACAGACTTCTGTAACTAGTTATTTACTTTAACTTGGAACTTAAAGTGCTGTCTAGCTATCTAGGAAATTTGTCTGCATGATTGTTTAGACAGTACACAAAATAATAGAACAAACCAGAGCCTTTGGCCAGGAATGATTTAATTTCTTCTCAGTTTAATTCAATGTATGGTATACAATGGATTCCTTGCTGTTATTGTCATTTCATTAGATGCTCATTGATTGATTAATTAATTGGTTTTTGACCTCACAAAACTTTAGTGGATCAATGAGCTTAATAATGTGGGTATTTTCTTAATGCATATCATAAATTATTCATAACTGGTCATTCTGTGGTATTATAATCTATATCATTCTCAAGATATAGAGAAAAAAAACTTGTCCAGTGTACTGGAAGAATTCTTCTAAATTTGTTAACTTTCAGTGGGGAGGGACCAGCACATCATTTTAACTTTCTGTTGTCCCCCTTTCACATCAAAACTCGCCTGCCTTTTTTGCCAAGCATATATTTTTTGAGCGAAATATTTTACCCCACTTAATAAACTTGATAAAATTCAAAAAATTAAAATACAATCAATATCGATTAAGGAGCTAGCTTCTACATGCAAGACACTGAACAGATAATTTGGGACAATAGAAAGCAAATGATATTTTTTTATCATTTTGAGCAATAAATGGGTTCTTTATTGAGTCATGTTAAAAATAGTTTTAAAGCTGGTCTCATCACATTCAGAAGCAAATAGTCATTAATTCTGAATCAGCTATAAAGATGGTTCAAAAATAAATAACTGATATGTTCATAAGAGCGCACGTTTTTATAATAGTTTCAAGAAGACCCAATAAGGGGATTTTTTAAAAGCTTGAACTATATTTATATTGTATAGAATGTTCTATAGGGAGTTTTGAAACCAAATTGTATCTAGGGAATTATTTTCTGTTTTTATTGTCTTTGCCTAATTTGAAAATTGTCAGATAATGCTACTTGAGACACTCAAGTTTTACCCTTAAAATATCATTATATGTTTTAAAGAAATGTAATTTCATTGGGGCACTAGGTAGCCCAATGGATAGAGTGCCAGCCCTGGAGTCAGGAGAACCTGAGTCCAAATTCCACTTCAGACACTTACTAGTTGTGTAACCCTAGGCAAGTCACTGAACCTTAGTTGCCTCAAAAAAGACAAACTCAAGGTATTAATCCTGGGAAAGCTGACATAGATTCTTTGGTTTCCTAGAGCAAACACAGAAATGTGAGGACACAACAAATCATCAGTTCTCTCCTATATTTCTGATTGGTAGATGAACAATATATACAGAAAAGCCACACTCTACTGAATCAATGTTTTTTCTCATCAAATAGCCTTTCCTTGTTAGGACTAAATAATTTTCAAATTTTCTACAATTATCTTATTTCATTCCAATCTTGAATCTAAACTACCAAAACATATTTGAGTCAGCCTGAAGCTATCAGGGTTTGTGGTCTATTGGGTATTGCTTCTAAAAACCCAGGGACAGCTCTATGAATTAATCCATCCAGGATAAGAATGAAAATCATTCTAAGCAACCACACTGTTAACATCCAAGAAAATACTGATTTCTTTCTTGAACAGCTCAGTAGTAATGGTGAAGAGACCCAAAGATATCTTCAGATTTTTTAGAAAGAAGGAGATAAAAACTCTTAGGCTGACAAAGAGTCGGAAAATTAAAAAGAACTCAAAACACTTCATACAATCTGTAATCATGTGATAAAAGATGTTACTCTGAGTATTTGATAGAGGAAATGTTCAGTTCCCCTGTCAATATTGTTATTCAACAATAATTCACTTGGTTGAAATCAGAAACTTCTTGTGTGAAAAATAGCTTGGAAAAGTATTATACATAAAAGCTTGTGGCATTCATATTTTTCAAGCCCCAAAATATGAGTTAATTCTTGAAAGAAATTATATTTAATTTGTATCAAACTCCACTGTCCTGATCCATCATAACACAAGAGAAAAACTAAGGATATCCAAAAAAATTTGTGATGGGTATTTATGTTTCTAAGAAAGGCACAATACAGCATTCATAAATCAGTTGAAAGGTTGTCCAGATGTCAAGGCAGTGTGCTGAGGATTCAATGCTTACTCTGATGTTATATTAAAATATTTTTGTCAGAAAAATAAAAGAAACTCAAGGCCAGCCAACTCCTCAACCCAATGAGACTTTAGTACAAGATATTATTCTCTGATTTCAAATTAAGGCAATCTCATTTTGCAATGTTCTAAATGGTATTCCTCCTACTAATGATATATGAAACTTGCTGGCTTTACTTTCTCATTAGACTATAGGTATCCATATAAGCAAACACAGAAGTGTTTGTAAAACAGAACATCCCCAAAGTAATGTTTGTTGCTGTCTGGATTCATTTTAGAACAAAAATCCACCAATTCCTTCAATTGTCTCTTTGAGGAGAAGCTGGGATTCAGCTTTCCATTTAGAGGAAAAGATCTTTTTTTTTTTTTAATTTAATTTTATTTTTAATTCATAGAATGTCAAGATGAGTCTAATTCATCAAGTCTAATAATATAGCCATTTATTGGTTGAATAAAGACATTTCATTACATACCAATAACCAAATTAAGATTTATAGGAGGTTGAAAACCATTCTGTTCACCAATCTCATTATTTTTGAAAAGGTAGATAGCCATCATACTAGGAAAAGCACTGACAAATCCCATTTTGTATTCTTTGTTTCAAGGGGTTACCATGGTAAAATAATTCATCATCTAATGGTAAACCTACTAGTATTGAACTTTTTTGTACTTAGCTAGGCTGCTTTCACTTTTTTTTTTTTTTAGGAAAAGACAACCTTTATTGAGGTGACATTAACATGCAGAATGGTCAGTCTTGCCCTTCTGAACTGGGTGTAAGAAATATCAAGAACTAAGGCCTAGGAAATACAGTTTAATCTGCAGAATGGAGGGGAAACATTCATCTAAGGGTTGTTTTTGCCAATTGTCTTATTTTGGGATTACATAATGTACCTAAAGTTCAACATTCACCAAAGAACATGTCAGATACAGCACTCAATGATTGATTAAACAGGAGCATACAGAGTATGCATTCAGTCAGAGACATTTTCCAATAGAGCATAAGATCCTCGAGGGCAGACACTGTTGCATTTTTGTAGTGTATCCCCAGGACCCACCACAATGGCACATGGTACTTGCTTAATAAATGCTTGTTCCCTGAATTATGCCTCTGAAAATCTTTGACTTTCTCCAGGCCTTAGCACCTTTGTCCCTATCTGTAAAGCCTCCTTTATCCCCTCTCCCCAAATCAAATAATTTATTGATAATCTCTGCCTTTGAGGGCAGGGATGGTTGATTTTTTTTTCCTGGTGTTCAAAAACTTAGCATACTGGCTGACACATGGTAATTATTTAATAAATGCTTTTTGAAATAGATTGGATTGAAGTATTTTAATTAGGTCCATACCTAAGAGAAGGCAGTTACCTCCAGCACTGGAAATTTAGATTAGGGACAAAAGAGATCAGGAAAAGTTAATGGTGGAAACTAGGCCATTTAGAGAAATGCAGATATATAGAAGGGAGTCAACTTTGGATGACTAGAAAGGACTGAACATTGCAGGAAAGGTAAGGAGAGGGGCAAGGTTACTGGGCCCTAGACAATATAAAATGGGCATTGATAGCAATGCAATCAATATTTTTTAAAATTCAGTTATGGAAGGAGAGATTTACACTGTGACCGCAGAACGAAGAATTAAGGTGCTGGGTGGAGAGAGACCCCAGAACACCAGATCCCATAAATAGAAATTTGGGGATAAAGCAGATTGAGTAAATGAATCAGAGCAAGAACAAGTTTGGTAGCCAGGAGGAGGAAATTCACTCCTAAACATATTGTTAGCTTAATTATTCTTGCTAAGTAGAACCTAAACTCAATTGTTTCTACCTCCTGAAGGAATTTAAGTGTTAGGCTTGTCTTTGGAAAGGGTAATCAGTGTGTTATCAGGAAATGTTTCTGCCATGATAAGATCTTGGGAACTACAGTTATAGACTTGAGAATCCACTGTGACTTCCATATTTAGGAGATGACTTGGAATGAAACTTGGTGGAGGAATTTTTTACTTAATAAAAATGACATATCTTTTCTTCTAATCAAAACACAATCCAACCCAACAAATTAGATTTTGTTGCTATTTTTCTATACCATTTTTCTAGTTTGTGACTGAAAACTTATAGGCATTATTAGTCCATTAAAATGTGAGCTCCTGGAACACAGGAATTAAATTTCTTATTTGTATACATACCTTAGGATGTGATATACTATTATAAGGAGATATAAAACTTTGAATATTAAAAGTGTTACTGAGATATTAAGTTATTTGTCATATTCTAGTCATATGAAAAGGTGCTCCAAATCACTATTGATCAGAGAAATGCAAATTAAGACAACTCTGAGATACCACTACACACCTGTCAGATTGGCTAAAATGACAGGAAATGATAATGATAACTGTTGGAGGGGATGTGGGAAGGCTGGGACACTAATACATTGTTGGTGGAACTGTGAATGGATCCAACCATTCTGGAGAGCAAATTGGAGCTATGCTCAAAAAGTTATCAAACTGTGCATACTCTTTGACTCAGCAGTGTTTCTATTGGGCCTATATCCCAAAGAGATCTTAAAGGAAGGAAAGGGACCCACATGTGCAAAAATGTTTCTGGCAGCCCTTTTTGTAGTGGTGAGAACCTGGAAACTGAATGGATGCCCATCAATTGGAGAATGGCTGAATAAATTATGGTATATGAATGTCATAGAATATTATTGTTCTGTAAGAAACGACCAGCAGGATGATTTCAGAGAGGCCTAGAGAGACTTGCATGAACTGATGCTAAGTGAAATGAGCAGAACCAGGAAATCATTGTACACAGCAATGTATACTATGATCAATTCTGATGAACATGGCTCTCTTCAACAATGAAATGTTTCAAACCAGTTCCAATTCTTCAGTGATGAAGAAAGCCATATATACTCAGAGAGAGGGATATGAGATGTGGACCACAACATAGCATTTTCATGCTCTCTATTGATGTTTGCTTGCATTATGATTTTTTTTCTTGTAGTTCCAATTTTTCTTGCACAGCAAGATAACTGTATAAATATGTATACACAAATTCAGTTTGTCAAGTACTTTAACATAATTAAATGTAGTAGACTTCCTGCCATCTAGGGGAGGAGTGGGGGTTGGGGGGGAATTTGTAACTGAAAGCTTTGCAAGGGTCAATGTTCCATATGAAATGAATATGAGAAATCCAGAGAAATATGAGAATAATTATGTAAAAGGGAGTTTCTTCCTCTCCCTACTCCAACCTTAGTAGAGGTATGACCCAGATTGTAATTGTTAATGATATGTTAACTAGGTTATTGAGATGAGTCTACATCCTTTTATCAGATGTGAATACTTCTCTTATGTTGAGAAAGGAGCAAAGTAACTACATCAGTAAACAAATTAGCTTTATCTCTAGGTATGTTAAATATCTAAGTTCTGGATGAATTCAGAATACCAGACTTGGAAATCTAAACCAAACACCATATTTGGTGCACCATATGGAAGGTGGTTTTGGAGGAGATCAAGGATTAGGGAGAAGAAAGAGGTATAATTTCACTCTACCTCCAAATTCATATTTGTTACATAAAACTTTGAGAAGAAAAAAAAAAAACCTTTCTAACAACTATTAGAAGACACTAAATCCAGGAAAGAGAAAAGACTGATATGGATTTAGTGTTAGTTACCTATAAGAGGGAATATGTTTCAGGAATGTGACTCCTGGCAGCAGAAAAGAAAGTAGGACCAAGAAAAGTAACCTTCTCTGAGAACTCAGCTGAGCAGTCTGCACAAGAAAAACTGCATTAAGACCCTACAAAGAGAGAAAGGACTTCTTTGCCCTATAGTACCAGTAGAAAGTCTAGACTTGCCTTTGCCCCATGTGTATCCTATATATATATATATACATATATACATATATGTATATATACCATAATACCATTATACTCTAGGTATGAACCCAGTCTTCCTATGAATATTGGATCTCTTTGTGAGAGAGTATGCAACAGATTTATGGGACAGAAGGCTGATATTTTGAAATCACTTTTCTTACAATGCTATTTGTGCCTTTTTTAAGAGCTAATTGAACCTGTTGGTTGATTGTTCATGGGAAAAAACAAAACAAAACCCAAAACACTGTTGGGGGCTCATAAGCTGTAGTATTCAGAGTGCAAATCCAAAAGGTCTAAAACCTGAAGTATCAATCAGCTTTTGGGGAATACTCCAGATGTGGGTGCTATACTTGTTATTTTTAATATATATGTATGTGTGTGTGTATATATATATATATGTACATGTATATATATATAGTGAACTAAATACAAAATAAGAAAAAAAAGGAATAGAAAAAAAAGACAGAAAAGGAAAACAAAGCAAAACAAAACGAACACAAAACGTCGTGTGCCCAGCAGAACATCAGGGAGGATTCAAAATATATTAACAATAAATTTCCATTTCAACAAAGTATTTATAATAGAAGAAATTTTATTCATGAGTATCCATCTTTTCTTTGCTTCCTTTTAAGTTATTGTTTTCTGCTGCACACTTTATACTCCCCCCCCCATTTTATCCTCCCTGCTTCCCCCAAACAGGTTACAGTTAAGTACTGGGTGCTACATTTGTATGAGCTGATACAGAGTGAGTAGGGAAAAAAAAAAACCAGTCCTGGAGGAATATTATAACCAACTACAGTGAAGTAAATGAAAATTTTTCATCCTTTGTTTTTGAAGAGGACCAATGACATCATAGATGACATGATATCTTGACTTGCACATAATTAATTTTGTGAGGTAGAGGTGCACAAATTTATCAGCTTCACTCTTTTTTCCAGTGATTGAAGATCAGTGGTAGGATAAAATTCAGAATGACTGGTCATGGCCCAGGGTGCAATGGATTACCTTGGCTTCTTTGGTGTCTGCCCAAGCTCTCAGCACTGCACAGTGTCTGCTTCAGTTGCCTTTGTGGCCATTGGAACAAATTATTTTCAGCTGCCTGTGGAAGATAGGGATAGACAACCCTCTAATTCACAGGCAAGTTTGAGGTCTGTCAGTTACCTTCAACTTGCCAAGAGGGTTTACTAAATTGCATCTTACTGAATTGCAGCTGCTGCAGCGCTTTTGCTTCTTGAAGCCATAGTGAGAGTTGGGTAAAAGGTGGACACTAAAGGTGGATGAGCAGCCCTGAAAAGGGTACAGCAAGCCCTCCCCCCAGAGGTGCCAGTTCTTCCTGAACATCCCTATAAATCCCAAATGAAACTAATTGTAAAGGGAAGTCAAACTCTCAGTATCAAAAAAAAACAATATTGCTCCTGGAGAACAAAGAATAAAATATATCTCCTGTATCCTGCTAGAGAGTGATAGGGCAGACTCTGCTTCATTGTCAGATATATTTACCTTACCAGTTATATTTGTTTCTTTTGAGATTGAAGCATTGAGGTACATCTAGAAATTACTATGATATGAAAAAAGATGTCAATAAAATTAAATTTTATTAAAAAGATCCCTATTTCAAAAATTAGAGTGATTTATTATTAAATGAAGTTCTCTATTTAAGACTCATGTTCTTATTCACAAATCTCGAATAAAACCTCAGAATAAGGTTTTTAAACTTTTTATGTCATCTAGAGGATTGCAAAGAAAAGCAGTTATATAGATATAGTTATCAACATATTTTTTAAAACTCACAGATCCCAAGACTAAAAACCCCTCCCTTACCTGGTTTCACTTAGATGCCCTTTCTCCAACACTCTAAAATACCAATTATTTAATTCCCCACAATTTCTAGAAACTTAGTAAATAGGGTTTCCTTTTTACATGGTCATCTGACCAACAAATTCCTGTGGTCAAAATCTACATGGAAAGAGAAGTAGCTCTTCTCAAGTAAGTCAGAAGGTAATAGGACATCTTGAAAGTAGCAAGAAAGGAGCATTTTGATCATTTTTGTTGTTTTTGTTTAAAAAAACTGTTTTTATTCTATTAGTAATTGGTAAAAAATTAACTGATGCAGAAAAAAAGTTTAGTCAGCTGTAGGGAATGAAAAGTTCCAAGGAGATTTTGGCCACCAACAAAGAGAATAGGTATCAAGCTCCTGCAGGAGATGAAGGGGAATCATTGCTATAAGAATAAGAAATAAACACTGTAAATACCAAGATGCTGCAACTTGAATTCAGACAAATCACTCCAATTTCCGAAACACTTCATTGACTTGGGATGAAACCTGGCTCCAGGAATAGGGGTGAGATACTGGGAATATTCTGCAGAAAAGAAACTACTAATGATTCTCATTCATGGGAGAAACTAATAAAAAGAGATTTCAAATTTTACTTTAAGTTCAAATGTATTTTCTTAAAAATAAGCAGACAACAAAACCAAAGAAACTATAGAGAAAATGATAGGAAATTCAATTATAAAAAAATTAATACATCTAAAATGGGGTGTATACACACATATATATATTTATTTACTTATTTTGGTAACATACATTAAATGGTACTAATTACACATAGCAACTAACATGAAACTACAGAACTATAGTTTTGCCACAGCTAGCTAAGGCCTTGCCATTCCTGGGTAGGTCCCATTTTCAAACAATTGAAAAATATCTTATAAAAAGCCTATGAAAGGTGCTGCTGTGAAGTGACTTTGCATTCCCCAGAGGGTCCCGCAGTGGACAGCAACAAATACTGTTTAGTATAAAAATAATTAAAATCCAATTCACAAAAGTTATCACTTTTTCCCCCTCTTTTTAGAAAGCAGCAAAAAGTTAAGAATTCTCTCCAATTAGTGTCAGATGTAGTAGGTGGGAGAATGAGGAAGATGATTAAAAATGTCAGAGGGATCCTGATGTTTACAGATGTGTTGGACACAGACTGTCATTAAACAATCGTAGTTGACTTCTAAATACAGGTAGCAAGGTGATTTTTGATTTATCTTAAAGTAAATTATACATAAAAGAAAAAAAAAGTTAAGATTGATAAATAGCACTTCAAAACTTAGCCGGGTGAGGGCTTGGACTTTCCACTATGTTTACAAGACGAGACATTCGGATTTTTTCTTGCCGAGTCGAACTTGCAAAGCCGCTCTTGTGGCCATTTCAAAAACCGCCCTCACACCATCTTTGGTCTTGGCTGAACACTCCACGTAACCAAATGCACCAATCCGATGAGCCACATCTCTGCCTTCTTCAGGTTTCACCGGCTCCTGCTTCTTTTTGGCCAGCTCCACCCTCACACGCTCATCATTTCGAAGATCTTTCTTGTTCCCAACCAGGATAATGGGCACGTTGGGACAGAAGTGCTTCACCTCTGGGATCCACTTAGTTTGGACGTTGTCTAAACTATCGGAGCTGTCGATGGAAAAACACGTAAGGACCACATTGGTATCTGGGTAGGAAAGAGGTCTAAGGCGATGATAATCTTCTTGACCGGCAGTGTCCCACAAAGCCAACTCCACCTGTTTTCCGTCCACTTCGATATCTGCTACATAATTTTCAAACACCGTGGGAACGTAAACTTCAGGGAACTGGTCTTTGCTAAATACAATCAGCAAGCACGTCTTCCCGCACGCACCATCACCAACTATAACCAACTTTTTTCGGATGGCGGCCATAGCTTAAGCGGTTCTCGAGTCCCCGCATGCGGCAGCACGCCGAGCATTCGAGGAGACAACAACAACAACAAAAAAAAAAACAAACCGGCGGGCAGGAGTACCAGCTGGTCACTGTGGCGGCTCAATTCTATCATTCATGAGTGAAGTATATTTAAGGTGATTTTCTTCATATAAAGAATTGTGTTGAGTGTGGCGCCTACCATCTAGCAATTATGTGAATTATGACATTGAGTTAGTTAAACTAACGCTGAGCGTTAAGAGCTGCTTCTTGGGCGTACACATACACACTTGTCTGTTTCCACATACATTACAGATATACACATATAATACCTACATTTGTTACAGAGAATGCAACAGTTAATTCCACAGTTAAACAGGAAAAGAACAAGTTGAATTGCTTTCAAGACATTGAAATTAATTTTACTTATTATAAAAGTTTGAGCTTCTTAGAGTTTCCAATCCACTACAAGATACTTAGTAGCAGTGTGATTGGATGAGTCACTTAAGCCTGGGTTAACCCTCCTCCAAAAGGCTCTTTATTGGACCCACCTTTCCTCACTCAGCAATCTCATCAGCTCCCAAGATCTTTCTACAGATCATTTTCAGATTTACCTATCCTACCTGGTTAGCTCCCAAGATCGTTTTGCAGATCATTCCCAGATTTACCTATCCAGCCTGGTTTACTTCTTCTGCATTAGAAACTACCCTTACGAAATTTCTTTTAAAAATATCAATTCATGTATGCATATATTGGATTTAGCATATTTCTATCATGTTTAAAATATCTTGAACTACTTGCTATCTAGGGTGTGGGGGAGGGAAAATTGGAACACAAGGATTTGCAAGGATTAATGTTAAAGAATTGTCCACACATATGTTTTGAAAAATAAAAAGCTTTAATAAAAATACATATTTCAATTTATTTTGTTAAATATTTCCCACTTGCTTGTAATTTTTTTTAACATTCATATTTAAAATTTGGAGTTCCAAATGATTGCTCTCCCTTTTCCCTTCTTTGCCTTCTTTGAAAAGACAAGCAATATGGTGTTATACATGCAAAGTCATGCAAAACATTCCCATTATATTGCAAAAAGAAAACACAACAAGAAATATAAAGTAAGAAAAGTAGGCTTCAATTTGCACTCAGAGTTCATCAGTTCTTTTTCTGAGGGTGGCTAGCATTTTTTTTTTTAATCATAGGTCCTTTGGAATCATCTTAGATTATTGTCTTGATTAGAGTAGCTAAATCACAGTTGATCATCCTTACAATATCACTGTAAATGTGTACCATGTAATCCTGGTGCTGCTCATTTTCTGAAACTAACCTGCTTATCATTTCTTGTAGCACAATAGAGTTCCATCACAGTCATATACCATAACTTAACTTGTTTAGCCATTCCCCAACTGAATTTTCAATTCTTTGTTATATGTCATGAGGAACACCTTTCATTATCTCTGCTAAATGCCTTTGTAAATTTATGAGTCTGGGCTATTCTCGGAGATTTCTGATAGAGATTTGTCCCCAGTCTTTATGGGTGAGGAGTCCATGTTGTAACTGTATTTAACCCAGTTTGAAGGTTTCCATATAGCTAAGCTAACAATCCTAGGAGTCATTGAAAAGTACCTGAAAGAATAAACAATATTGGTAGTTACAGTCAAGTCCAGATCTAAGGTTATGGAAGACAGAACAAAACTCAAATTATTGGCCAACACTTGGGTTCTGGGTAAAATTCTTTGGCTATTGATTCTGTATCGTAGATTCCTTTTACTATGCAGTGATCAGGTGTGCTGGTGGTACAGTTTCAAACATGTTTTTCCTTTATAATAGGGGTTCATTGGTAATTTGAAGGTTCACAGACTCAATGATATGTTTGCATGGTATTACATCCAGGCATTACATCACTTAAGATTGGGGTTCCAATCCTTTTCTTTTTCTCCACTTTAGATCCGGGTTAAGTGACTCTCAGCAGATCAGTGCATTTCTTTATACCCATGGGCAATTTGGTGCCATTCTGCATTGGTAAAAAGAATTTCTTTTGGGGGAATTACCTATACCAAAGAATCTCAGGCCTTTCCTAAAGAGGGGGGAAAAGTCACCCTTAAGAATTTCAGTATTTTAATTCGTACTTTGTAGCTTTTGGTGGGCCAACTTCCACTTCTTTGATGGAAAATGGTTACTACAGGTCCCACAACATAGCAGCTTTGCATTTAGTTATGTGGGACAATAGCAAAAACTTATTCATATACCCATAACTCCTGATTATCTGATTAATGCAAGCCTGGAAAACTCCTTTGTGGGAAGCATTGTATCTGGATGGACTGATGTGCTAACATTGTCATCAAGTCCAACACTTCTTTTGTGCGTTTGCAAATTAAAAAAATGAGAGGCTGTTAGAATTGGAGAATTACCTTCCTCTTAGAAAACTGGAAGCATTGGAACAAAAGTCGTAGGGGAAAAGGAAAAATAAACATGTAGTGTTCATAGAACCTGTCAGTCCCAAAACAGAGAACAGAATGAGACTGCAAATCAGAAACATCTTTGAGGAGCTGCCTCCCAATAAGGGTTAACTTCCCTTCCCATGGCCAGCATTTTGTCTTTTCTTTGTATTGGGGAATCTTTTAAAAATACAATAATATTAATTAATAATATTTAATAATAATACAATTAATATAAAATACACTAATATATTAATGTGAATTCATACAATCAGCTTTCTTGCCTTCTAGATACTGATCTTTTATTCATAGAGGGATAATACATACTTCTGGATCCTGAAATCTTTTGTTGTAGAGAGTAGCCTTGGTGGGAGATAGGTAGGAGAGAAGGTGCTGCAGGGTGCAGATCTGAGAGCTGGAGTATGGTGGTAAAAGCTACTAGTGTCTGGGCAAGAGGAGATTTAGAACATAGTCAGGAACTCTGGAGAGAAGACACCAGGGACCTTGTCTGCCTTGGAATTTTCATCACGGAGGCTGCCATGGTTAGGCAGGTTCTCAGGGAAAATTATGAGAAGCATTCTTATTGAACCAAGCATCCAGTTACTTTCACCTAGTTCGTGATAAATAGTGTCAGTGACTTATTGCACAAATTCTCCTTTCTTGTCCTTGGGGTGCTGGAGTGACTGGGGCTGGTTGAAGCCTGAATTCCTAGCCCTTATCCTCACTCCATTTTCTACTTCCTCTGTCTCCTGATTCACCGAAATAGGACTCCTATAATTTGTCTCTTAATCTGTTTCTGTAATAACTTATTTCTGCCCATAGGGGGGAAATATGCCTTCAAAGACAGATTGTGCTGAGTGACCAAAGGGTAATGAATTGCTAGAAGGAAGGCATAGGGGAGTAATGCAGATTCACTTAAGGATCTTAATTTTGTTCCTGCAGATCTGGGTTGCAGAGACAAGCAAAATCTTCAGAATGCCCTATTCCAATTCTTCTATTCTGGAACCAAGAGCTTTTGGACGAGTTTGTTTCCCGAACTATTCCTGGGGTAAAGAAAAAGGGTCAGTGGTGAAAAATTATCCTTGCATATGTTTTTGAAAATAATTCTTCAAGAATATATACTGATTTATATTATTGCTTCTATAACTCTGTAACCCTTTTTTGCTGTGATTAAATATTAGACTTATTTCTGTGCCATTTTTTTAAACAGGATGTTAAATAATCAGACTAAGGTAACTTTGGATTTTCCCACATTTTTTCACACTGGATTGTAATAAATCAACCAAAAAGATAAAAGGCCTATTAAAAAGCCTCAACATTTGAATCCAACTCTATGGTGACGGAGTTGTTGTTGTTGTCCAGTAGTTTAATCATTTGTGACTCTTTGTGACCCCATTTGAGGTTTTCTTGGTAAAGATATTGGAGTGATTTTTCCCATTTCCTTCTCTAGCTCATTTTACAAATGAAGAAACTGAGGCAAGCATGGTAAAGTGAAATGCTTAGAATCACATAGCAAAGAAGTGTCCAAAGCCATATTTAAGCTCAGGAGGATAAGACTTCCAGACTCCAGTCTTATCCTGTAAGTCACTATGCCTCCTACCTACCCTCATTTTATAGATGAGGAAATTGAGGCTATGATTTTAAAGTGACTTTCCATAGGATATAGAGATAATGAGTATCTAGGATAGAATTTGAATTCAGGTACTTTTCATACTAAGTGCTGGACTCTATACATTATGCATTATAGTATCTAGAAACAGATTTCAGGAAATGAAGTGATTAGGTGAATGCTTCTCTCAACACCAAACCAAGGCTGACATAAATCAACAATTGACATTTGCTGATCCTCTCTGAGTGGATTAAACTGTCAGTCAAAGTTTAAGAATGAGCTTTGAGAGCTGGAGCATAACCCTCCAGGCTTTCTTCTGTGAAACAGATTTATAATTAAGCAATATACCCTGAAGTTCTGTAAATGAGTTCATCCACCCCTCCTCTGTTATATAAGCCACCTGCTTTGGCCATTTTCCAGTTGCATTGGCTTAGATTTTTCCAAAATTTGAAATGGAGATTGCTGAACATTGCTTTTTATTTTATTTTTTTTTTTGACCTTTGCAAAAACTTTTTTCCCCAAGCTTTTCCCCTCCTTCCCTCCACCCCCACCCCTAGATGACAGGTAATCTAATACATGCTAAATAGGATAAATTATATGACAAATACAATACATATATACATATCTATACAGTTATCTTACTGCACAAGAAACATCAGATCTAGAAAGAGAAGAAGAAAAAAACAACCTAAGAAGGAAAACAAAATGCATGGAAATATTCACATGAACATTGCTTTTTAACAAAATATTTCCTTCCTTCCATTTCTGGTCCATCTTCTCCCATGTCATCCTAGATTGGCCTCAGTTGTTCTAACATACCAAGCCCGGGGATCCTTGCTTTTTGACTCTAACTCCAACAATGGCAAGCAGAATGATCAGCCAGGCAGTCAGTTTTCAAACATTTATTTAGCACCTATTATACAATCTAAAATCCATCACTCCATTTTGGTTGGGATTGCTGTCAATTGCTTTTCAAAGACCATGGAATATTGCTTTTGCTTAGGTAGGAAGATTTCTGAAAACTGCAGATGGAGAACAATGTCATCTTTTGTTATCATTCAATCATTTCAATCATGTCCTACTCTTTATGAACTCCTGTGGTTTTTTTGTTTTTGTTTTTGTTTTTGTTTTTGCAAAAATACTGGAACGGTTTGCCATTTCCTTCTCCACTCATTTAATAGGTGAAAAAACTGAGACAAACAGGGTTAAGTGACTTGCTCAGGATCATATAGCTAGTAAATGTCTGAGGCCAGATTTGAAGTGAGGGAGATGAGTCTTCCTGATATAGGCCCAACATTTTATTCACTGTGCCTCCTATCTGCCCAATGCCATCTTCAGGACAGTCTTAGAACTAGAAATTGTGTACCCTTGTGGAATAAAATAAATGGTCTGGATTCAGGCCCGTTCCAATGATCTTATGATGATGAGAGCCATCTACACCCAAAGAGAAGTCTGTGGAACTGAGTGTGGATCACAAAATAACATTTTCAATTCTTTTGTTGTTCTTTGCTTGAATTTTATTTTCTTTCTCATTTTTTTCCTTTTTGATCTGATTTTTCTTGTGCAACAAGACAATTGTATAGACATGTTTGCCTATATTCAATTTACATATATTTTTACCATGTTTAACATACATTGGATTACTTGCCATCTAGGGGAAGGAATGGGAGGAAGTGGGGAGGTGGTATGTGTGGAGGAAATTGGAACATAAAGTTTTGCAAGGGTCAGTGGTGGAAAAATTATCCTTGCATATGTTTTGAAAATAAAAAGCTTTAATTAAAAAAATAAATAAACGGTCTGGAATCCACCCACTTTACTTACTTTAAGGTCATATTTTTCTCAGTTAAATTTTGTTTCAACCTGAAGCAATGGAACACTCCCAACTAGGAAACTAGATGTTTAAAGTCAATTCAGTCCTCCCAGGGCAACTATCCAGTAGACAGGTCAATAAGCACTTACCATTTGATACTGAGGAAAACAAAGACCAAGCAAAACAGTCATTGCTCAAAGGAGTTCACATCCTAATATGAGAGACCTGGTACAAACTGCTATGTACATACTACATGGAAAGCAGGATTAAAGAGGAAAGCACAGAAGCTGGGGTGGAAATAGGATTTGGGAATGCCTCCTTGATCAAATAGCATTTGAACTGAATCATAAAGGAAGCCAGAGATTCTAAGAAGTGAGGGTGAGAATGGGAAGGAGATAACCCTTGTAAAGAAGAGGACACTAGAAATAGGGCACAATGTAGGAGAAATAGCAAATAGGTCTTAGAGCAAGGAAGCTGTGGTCCCTGGCCAGACTATGGAGGGTGGTGAGGGGCGTGTTAAAAGGTCAGAAAGATAGGAAGGGACCAGACTCTGAAGGGTGCTAAATGTCCAACAGAAGAGTGCATAGTTTATCCTACAATTAATAGATAGTCATTGAGTTTATTAAGTAGGAAAGGGATGACCTGGTCATATTCAGCCCTTAGAAAAATAATTTTGTGGTACCAGATGAGGTAGTGGGTATTTGGAATCCACACAGTTGGGGTGGTTGAGGCTGGTGGATCACTTGAACTCAGTTTTGAGCTGCACTATGGGTTAGTTGATTGGTAGATACATTATGTCCTGCAAGAGCCTTTGGGAAGGGGAGGGTACCAGGCTACTCCTGGGATAAAATGGCCGAGTTTAGACACAGACAGTGTCCATGCTGATCAGTAGAGTATTTGAAGTCATAACTTGCAACAGTATTTTCAGGCTGGGTGAGATAAAACAAGAAGAAAAAGGAGAGGAGAAGAAAAGGGGAAGGGAGGATGAAAGAAAGGAGAAAATGAAAGGAAGATATAATCTAGTGGTTTAGCAATAGCAGTAATTGTGATAATAACCTATTATTTAATGCTAAATGCTAAAAAAAAAGTTCTTCAATCTCATAAGAATCTGTGAACTTGTCTATTTCAAAAGTTAAGATTCTGGGAAGATGGTGGAGTATGTCAGAAAATTCCAACCTCCCCAGATGTCCCCCACAAAACAAATAGCACTTCATGGGGAACATAGAGCAATAAAAACAAACAAGAGTTGGGGCAGAACAGTAGTTCTCTTGTGACAATCAGAGAATTTGAAGAAACCAAGAAATAAACAAAATATAAAGAATGAAAAAACAGAAAATATAAGAAATAAGAAAAACAATTGCTTTGGAAAACAGATCAAGAAGAGAAAAAAAGAACATTTGAACTATGTGAAATCAATAATAAAAAAAATTTTGATAAAGTAATATAAGAAATAATTAAAGAAAATTGTCCTGAAGTGTTAGAACAAGAATACAGAATAGAAACAGAAAAAATCCATTGATCATCACCCAAAAGAAATCCTATCAGGGAAAACTATAGAAACACCATAATCAAATTCTAAAATCCCCAGGTTAAGGAGAAAAATATTATGAGTAAGAAGATGAAAAACATTTCAAATATGCTGGAGCCACAATTAGAATCACATGGACCTAGTCAAAAGTACATTACAAAATCACAGGTTTGGGAACACCATATATTCAATGGGGTTGCAGTTGAAAATATACCCAGTACAGTTATATATCATCCTGAACAACAAAAAGAATAGATATTCAATGAATTGCCAGGCTTTCAAGATTTTGTGGTAAAAAAGACTTGATATTAATAGAAAATTTAAAAAATAAGATCTAAGGCAATATAAAGTAAACATCAAGGGTCATATTATGGATGATAAGGTAAAAAAAACTAATTATAAGGCTCTCAATAAGAACAAACTTTATGTTTTATACATGAAAATGGAAACCTTATGTCTAAGATTGTCATTAACAATTGGGTAGTTCAAAAGAAAGATTGGAGGAGATTTGAGTATGAAGTGATTCTAAAAAAAGCAAAACTATGTAGGAAAAGGTAAAAAGAGTAATTATGTTATACAAATGAGGTGCAAAAAGAACTGACATCAAGAAATTAGGGGGTAGTTCTGGAACCTACTCTCTACTCTCATTAGGAATGAGACTATGTATATACTCATACATGTATATGTAAGTGTGTGTGTATATATTTATAAAAGTCTTCTAAATTTTAAAAAAATAAGGAGAAGGAATAAGACAAGGGGAGGGTATAGAAGAATATGTAGATTAATGGGAATGGGAGAAGGTGTATAGATTAATGGAAATGGGATAAAGTGAAAGGGAAAGGATGGGGGAGAGGATAAGGGAAGGATCCCTGGAGTGGAGATAGCTTAAGTAACAGCAAGGAAAGGTAGCAGGTAGAAGTAAAGCAAAGGAGTCAGCAGGGATTGAAAGTAAAGAGATAGGGGCAGCTAGGTGGCACAGTGAATAGAACACCAGCCCTGAAGTTAGGAGTAATTGAGTTCAAATGTGGTCTCAGACACTTAACATTCCCTAGCTATGTGACCCTGGGCAAGTCACTTAACCCCAATTGCCTCAGCAAAATAAATAAATAAATAGATACAAGCAAATATAATGATCAGAAATAGAATGTATTAGGGGAAAAAAGCAGGGATAATTATCACTGATCTCAGATAAAGTTAAAGCTAAAATAGATTTAATCAAAAGAGAAAAAATGGGAAACAACACTATAGGTTAGCCATATTAATCAATATTGTTTTGGATTATTTAAAATAACTAGACAGTATAAAATTGGAATACAGCTATGGTGTAGGAAATAAGTTGGTAATGTTTAGAAAAATATGGAAAGATTTGGACTTATGAACGATGATGTTATCTGTCTTCAGAGAAACAGAGGACAAACATAGTATAATCTTACATAGATGTACATGTGTGTGTATATATATATGTATACTGTTATACTATTTTTATCACTATATGCTATTTATAGTTATATATTTATATGTGTATGTATATGTATATCTCTATATCTATGTCTATGCTTAATTGTAGCCTTTTTGGGGGAGGTGGTAGAAGAAGGAAATGGGAGAAAAAAGAGTAAGATTAAAAGTACACAGCAGAGAATAGAAGAAAACCTACAAGGAAACCAAGAACAGCTCCAGACATTAGCATGCAGTATTTATCATATAGACTTTCTTGGAATGAAAATTTATTGTCTTACATTTTGACTCCTCTCCTATATTCAGTTATGCAAATGGCAATTTTTTGTGTGTTTAAATTTTAAATAAATAATTTTTTAAAAGTCATTCTATCTCCTCCAAATGTATCCACATTTTGCTGAATGTCCTGGTAACACCTGAAGGATACCAGCAGTTAGGAACCTTCATATGAGATAGTGCTCCAACCAAGAAGTCTGGGAAGCAGTCAGTCCTATAGGAGAATAGAGTTATCAAAACTTATAGAGAAGACTATGTAAACTACAGACTAAGTGTTATCTATTTAAAAAGAGGGAATTTCCATCCCAGCCCAGTCCAAAATAAACCAAAGCCACACCTCATTCCTTACTTACCAATAAAAAAATTTGAACAATAGCCTCTTTAATAAAGAATATTAAACATCAACTAGGCAAGTTCTTGGCTGAGGGGGTAGAGATAGAGAGAGACATTGGAGATTTAAGAGTATTTGGAAAAGCAATAGTGAGATAATTAGGGTGTGTGTGAAAATATTGCCTTGTAGCAGGAACAGCCTAGTAGAGTTTATGTAACATAAATTTGTAGTGGACCCAGTCAATAGGTTTCTATGATTTTTCTCCAATTTCATTTAGCAGCTCATGGAAAGGAATAATCAGGATATAGTGGAAGTGATGTAAGACTGGAGCTTGACAAGAAAAGATCAACAGTATGATGATGGATCAAAGAATTTAAGAGAAAGAACAATATAGCATAGAAATGATTTACCAAGGTGTCAAGAGGGGGAAATAAGAATATAGCTACTCTGGGGGTAGTGGCTTGGAATGGATTGTTTGAGGGATTAGAGGTCACATTATGGATAATAAGCAGGTTTGGGGAATTGGAAGGGAGAGGGAGAGGTAGAATGATTAAAGATTGTGATAAGATAAAGGAATTTTAGAGTTTACAAACATGGAAGTTGAGCATTTGTAGTTCAAAGGTATGACTAGCTTTGTAGTGGAGATGGGGTAGAGAGTATATTGTAGGAATTAAATAAATTATGGAAATAGAAAGTTAGGATTTGTGGAAATATCATTATATATGTTGGAGTCTTTTAATAGAAAAATCAGAGTTGGGAAGGAAAAAGACTGTGAGTCAGACACTGGCCTCATTTAAGAAAGAAGGAGCATGTCCTAGTGGTTGGTTAGTAAACATAAGCTGACAGAATTTTATTTGGTCTGTAGATATCTGCAGAATACTAATTGAGTGATGGTGATAAAGAAAGAACCTGGAAGTGGCAATGGGGAGGAAAGAGTATTCCATCTCCCATATCTTGATTTGTCATGGAGTAAGGAGATGAATGAAAGTGCATTGCCCACAAAGCCATCAGCAGGGAGCCAGGTCTCAGGGAGAACCAGAAGATGGAGGACATGAGAAAGGAAAAGATTTCAGATGAAAGCAGAGTGTGCTATGAAAGTGTGGGTAACTTTGGTTAAGACTTTCATTTGGGAGTGGGGGTGAGGGGAATGAGAATAAGGGATCCAGCAGTGGGGAAGAAGGAATAGAATTTGAATGATTACCAATGAAGGTTCAGACTCACTGGGATGGGGAGAGTATGGGTAGAGAAGACTTTTTTAAATATGAGGGAAGATTTTAGAGATATTTTCAAAGCTTATGGGATTTTGAGTGCAGAGTAAAGTTCTTTTAGAGCCATAGTCAGTTGGAGCAAATACTTGGAGCACAAGGAATAGTGTTATTCTCCCTTCCCAATAAAATCAAGCTGGAGAATTGATTAAATGTCCTTCTCCCACCATCAGCAGTAAGGATATTGGGATCCAGGAAAATCTCTAAATGTATAAAATATAAAACAGTTGCTCATCTACATTTTAATGGAGAATTTCCACATTGTGAATCTCTTATACAGAGGAAATTTTGAGTCCACAGAAAATTCTGTCTTCTTTCGTCTAACAGCAAAATCATATTTTGGATTACAGCTCTACTTCTCTTAGTAAAAAAATTACTTATGGTTCTAAAATATGTATCAGGTCTTACCAAATTGGAAAGTCTTTCTCCCTTAGTTGTTAGTTGAGGATTATTCTAAGTAAACATTTCATGTAGAACTAGCATTTCATTTACAAGTAGGAGGATGGTTAGGTTATAGAACACAATACAGTATGGAGAGGTTGGGCTCCATATGCACAAATGAACTTGTACATATGAATGAAATTCCACATTTCTCAAAATATCAAAGTAGGCAAGAACACAAAAATAATCATAATACAGAAATACTATATCTAAAAGTGATAAGTAGATTAATTTCTAAAAGGGAAGGTACTTGTAAAGATCAATAAAGCAGCATTCGTATAGAAATAGATTTATTATAGCCAAAATGGACATTAACTTGGAAATTGTCAGAGTGGGAATCTGACTACATTTTTATCATTTAATTCAAAATTGTAAAAAGGTAAGTCTTTTCCTGAATTATGATGGCCAGTCTTGCGGTGAATACTTTGTCTTCTTCCACAGTCACTTTTTAAATTTTCCTCAAGTTATCTGACAAGTCTCCTTGTACTGAATTATGAAAAAAATGCATTTATATTTCATTTTTTTCTTTTAAATCCCTAGTAACTAGCATAGCATCTGGTACAGAGAATACTATAGATAAATTCTTATTGAATTAAGTTGAATTGAACTGTGTGGTGTATTTTTCTCAATTTAAAATATAAATATATACTTCAAAGGGGAATGAAGTAAGTTTTATCATGATGACACAGACTATTTTATTTGGAAGGTTTTTTTTAAGCTGTATTAAAATTTTTTCATTTCCTTTGAAACACAAAAAGGGAAAAAAGATAAAGCAAGCATTTCTTTCCAAGAGCTTTATTATGAGTACTTCATATAAAAGCTAATATCTGCTTTTAAGATATTACAGTAGCATCATCTTAAACCATACACTGCCTTTTAGATGATTAGAATCTTCTTAATACTTTTTGACCCAAAGATATTGGAAGTTTATTTTAAAATTCCACTTCAGTCAAAAATAATAAAAATTAAAAACATTTATTTGGTGTTCTAGTCCAGTATAACTCACTTTATAAAGATTAAAACAACAACATTGGCACCTTCAATTACCCCAGGTAAATTGAATTGCGATAACTTTAATCTATTATTTTGGAAAATATTATCCAATATACTTTGTTTCCCTTTGAAGCATGACAGTCCACAGGAGACAGTCACACAAGCTCTGTCATAATTATATGAAAATGAAATCTTGGAGAAAGAGCCTAATACGCATCCGTAGTTACTTCAAACCACATAGGAGCTCAAAATGTCAGGACTTTTCTAATGTTGAAGTAGAAAATGTGAGTTGCTGTTAACAGCTTGTTTCTATATCTTCCAATCAAAATTAATTTATCAACAGATCTTTCTCAAAACTGTTATAAATGCCTCTCTATCTAGTGTGCATAAACAGTAATTGAAGAGATTCTATCCTGTCATATCATCCCTTCTCCCATCAAGCATTTTCTGTGTCTGAGAGGAATCATAGATTACATCTATTATAGAAAGGTTCTCTTGTTAATTTGCAGGGCCCTGTAAGACAGTTTTGGTTTAAGACCCAAGTTAGTCACTGTTTCTATCCATGCTCTGCCTTCATCTTCTAGAAACATTAGGATAGAATCCCAAGACTTCTCAGGATTAATATACATATAATGTCCTATATGTATATAGGACATTAAGTTTAGTCCCATCACCTTACAGAGGAAGAAACTGAGACACAGAGAGATGTAGCTGCCCATGTGGTAAGAGGCAGCTAGAACTCTTTGCATCAAATGAACTCAGGTGACATCAACAAAGTGGACTTCAGTTCTGTGAGGGAAATAGGACTACCTATTGAATAAAAATAGACACAACATACCAGAAAAGGAAAGCATTGTGTCCATCTGAAACGATGAAATGTTAATCCTATAATGACTTGATTTTGTGGGAAGCAGAGCTAGACAAAATATCCATATATTCAAGATCATTGTTCAAATATTACATTATAGAAATTGAATTTTTCATATAAAAGTTACATACTGCTCTCCTTTATTGAAGAGATCAAATCCTTTGTGGATTTTATTAAAAGATAAAAGCATGTTAACTGGTTCAAGTCAAATTTCTTTGCCCTGAAATCAGACACTAGTTTGGGGAAGTCACCTTAAATCTTAAAATGAGGTCAGTAAAATTTTGTCAGTCCATAAACAGTTGTGAATATTTACTATGTGCTAAATATGGTGGGAAGAGAGGAAGTGCATAAAGGAAGGTCACAACAGTTCCTATGTGAATGACTAATTAATTTCATGACTAAATCATGAAATGAGGCAGGCACATTTGGTTCTTTAGGTACTTTGCAGAAAAGACCATGATGGCAGTGAAAAGTGAGGTGGCAATCACACTTTTAAAAAGGCACAGAGGGCATGGGGTGAATATCACAGAATACAGAGACAAGTAGCAAAAGGAGGTACAAAGGCAGATGGCATAGAGACAGGGATAGAATGGTGGAGAAAGGCAGAGAGAGTAGGGATGGATGGAGGGGGAAAAGGACTAAGGATCATTCAGGCAACTATGGATTAGAGTACTCTCAACAGGATGGACCTTGATGGAGATGGAAGAGTACTCATGGGACAAGAATTTGGGGTCTGATTTTTTAGTTTTGTTTGGGGGGGAATAGACCAAGTCTTTTCAGTGTCACCTTAGAATTAATTCATTGGGGCAGCTAGATGGCACAGTGGATAAGGCACCAGCCCTGAAGTGAGGAGGACCTGAATCCAAATTTGGTCTCAGACACTTAATATTTCCTAGCTGTGTGACCCTGGGTAAGTCACTTAACCTCAACTGCCTCAGCAAAAAATAATGATAATAATAATTTATTAACATATTTAAAACATCTCAAAGTTGTCAGTAAAACTTTAAAGTTAATATATCCATATCATCTCAACATTTGGTGTTTTACTGGTCCTACTGTGAATTTCTGGAACTTATCTGAGATTTACATATGATAGGACCAAAAGACCATTATAGCAAAACCTAGATATCTTTCCTTGCTTTAGCATATATTATTGGCAGATATTGTTAATATATTCTACAATTTGAAAATTATGCTCCCTTAATTTTTGGAATGGTTTGTGTGTGATTTCTAGTTTCTCCTAGATTTCAAAAGGCAATTAAAATCAAATTTTAGACTTGCCCATATTCAGGCCTCCTAAGAAATGAGAGCAAAAGCATCTGCTGGAGGATAAGAAATCTGCAAACTTCAGAGGGTAATGAAGAGAATGAGAAGCAAATATCACAAAGCAGGGACTATAGAAGGCAGAACCACTGATAAAATGACCATCATCTGCTGGGAGCCTAGGAGAGCTGTAACATGGCAAAGCCAAGAGAAAAGGTAGCAACTGAAAGCATTAATGAGAAGCAGTAACTGGTTGCTTTGGCTAAGTACAGGTCTGTACAAGTCTCTTGGGGTAGAAGGTTATTATTGTGTTTACAAGTTTTCATTAATTTGTAAATAAAATATTGCTGTTTTTAATCTTGTAAACCTGTGAACTTGTAAGGGTCACTTGGTGAATAATTTTTTTTGAATTCACATATGAAATTTCTCAAAAAATATAAGTGAGGCAATGAGTCCCAAAAATCCTTAAAGTACAACCAGAACCCTTCTATTGAATAAGAATCTTTGACACATTGATTTTGATAGTTCTCAAGAGCAAGAATATTATATTCTATTATCTTCTATTTTCTTTTCTTTCCCAAGATATATAGTATAATACTATACACACTATATACATTTAATAATTCAATTAACCACATATTGAACTAATATATAGAATGCTAGATCCTAAATAATGAGGGGAATATTACTAGATAAATTTAATGTATCTTGTTCTCTCTTGGTTTCCCATTTTCTTTCTTTGTTATTATTTATTTCAAAGAAGTTTTAAAATATGCTTGGAAACTTTAGAGCCATGGAATGATTTTAGTCCAGAAACAGAATGAAGAGATCATCTAGTCTGACTCTTTTTTATATATAGACAAGTAAACTGAGGTCCAGAGAAATTAAGATGATTTGACTAAGGCACAAGATTAATTAAAAGAAGAGCAAGAACCATAATCTAAATCATTTCAAAATTAGTCCATTGCCCCATCACTTATATTATCCTGGTTTCCTGACGTTTCCAGTATGAGTAAGAGCATTAATAGGGAAAAAGAAGACAGAAGGGATAGTGCATTTAATGAAAGAAGATAATGTGGTAGGGATACTTTAAATTTTCAGTTGTAATTTTCTTTCCCTCCTTTGACCCTTTCCCTCAAAGGAGAACAAGAAATATGATATCCATTGAGAGGGCAAGAAATACTATATCCTTTATACATAGAAAGTCATGTAAAACCTATTTCCATAATAAACATGTTCCCTACCCCCCAAAACAAGACAAACAAAGGAAAAATATAATGTTTCATTTTGAACTCTGACTCCAACAGTCCATTTTATATCATGAGTTTTTGGAGTTGTGGCGGATTGTTTTATTGATTCAAGTTGCTGTCTTTCACATTTGATTATCTTTGTATTAACAGTTATTTTTATGTAGATTTTTCTGGATCTACTCATTTCACTTTGCAAAGTTCATATAAATCTTTCTGTTCTTATGAAATAATCCCTTTCATCATTTCTTGTAGCATAATAGCATTTCATAACATTCATATGCGATAACTTGTTTAGTCATTCCCTAATTGATATTTAGTCCTTCAGTTTCTAATTCTCTACTACCAAAAAGAGCTGTTGTGAATATTTTTGTACGATGAATTTTTTCCCTTTTTCTTTGATTTCTTTGGGGTATAGATCTAGTAATGGGATTGCTAAATAAACAGGTATGCTTAGCTTTACAATCCTTTGGACATCGTTCCAAATCATTCTCCAAAATCACTGGACTAGTTCACAGCTCCATAAACATTATGTTTCCAATATGTACCTATGTTCCCACACATCCTCCAGCATTTATCATTTTATTTTTCTGTCATGTTGGCCTATGTAATAGATGTGAGGTATATCATTAAAATGGTAGGTAATGGAAATCAGGAATTTATGGCTTCACTCCATTGCTTGATCCAGGTGATCTGATCTCAGCTAGCCCCCTCTTCCACCAGTTGAAGCAATCTAAAACTTAGCCTGTACTGATCTATCCAGGACAACAGCATGCAGCAGAAATGACATTGACCTAGGAGATAGGAGATCTGGTTTTGAACACAGGAACCAATATTTACAAGCTATCTGATTATGAGTAAATTATTTAATCTCTCTGAGTTTGAGTTTTCTGTGTAAAATGAGGACTGATATAACATTAAATTGTGTGCTCCTTTTGCCCCTTTTGGTATCATCCACACTCATAGTTGCATAGTAAGTATTTCTTTATTCCTTGATAACATATTTGAAATTGTTCTGGTGTTTCCTGATGCCAAAAATATCTGGATGAAAAATAAGAATTTCAAATTTTCTGAATTTTTTACTTTCTTGACAATGTTGATTGCATCCCCATGGCTAATAAATAATCCACAGCCAATCAAGCACACCCTCTTAGGAAGAGCAGAAGCCTTGATTTTAGCTATAAAAATTTCTGTTGTCACTATGTATTAAGTGAAGGTACCGGCTTTCAGTAAATGAGTTTCCCTTTTCTGGTAAATCTGGTGATACTCTCACCTGTAATACTATTCAACATCAAAGGCAGCAGTAAATTAATCCTTGGCATAGATATGGTAACTGGGCACATACATGGGAGCTGATAAAGTCAGAGAGAGAGACTGGATAGCAAAAGAAGGGAAGAAGATTTAGAACAGAATCCTTATACTCCCATATAGAGAATGGGAAATAGATGATGAGCTTGCAAAGGAGATTGAGAAGTGAGAGAAATAAGAGGAGAACCAGGAAAAACCATGAGGAAAGAGCATCCAGAATGAGAAAGTGGTCAACAGTGTCAAATGCTATAGAGAAATGATGGAAGATGGGAAGCAGAAAAGACAACTGGAGATACATTAAGGAAACAAGCACTTCAAAAGAATAAAAAATAAAAAGGAAATAATTAACAGAGGAAAAGCACTGGAAGAAGTTGTGAAAGGCTTCCTATAAAAGTTGGAATTTTAATGAGGACTTAAAGAGAGCCTGGGAGGTCAATAGTTGGAGAAGAGCAAGGAGAGTGTTTCAGTAATGGGGGACAGTCAAAATGCCTATCCTATTCCTGGAACAGCAAGGAAACCAGCGTCATTGTATTAAAGCATATGTGTCAGGGAGTGAGATATAAGAAGACTGGAAAGGTAGCGGAGCGCTAGGATATAAAAGGATGTGAATGCAATAGAGCATTTTGCATTTTCTCCTGGAAGTAATAAGAAATTATGGGTAAAACTATCAGTGCTAGAACAAATTAGAACTAGAACTAAAACCCAAACCCAAACCAAACCAAAAATTTAAGAACCTATAAAGTTTGAGTTTGACAGCAAGAGAGCCTTATCTGCAGTCTCTCCAGGGGGAAAAAGGGACAGAAGTTATGTAGGTTGCAATATAGGCAGGAGCTGAAGTAGGTATGAGATCTTGGAATTAGATAAAACTCATAGCTAGGGCTAGAAATTGGGGATATGGTATCCCTCAATTGGACAGAGCCTGGTGCTAGAGCTAGTAACAGGAAAGCTCTTCTTCAGGTTAGCTATTTCTTGTAATCCCAACCTAACAGATAGGATATTGCTGTTTTAGCAGTAAGGAAGGACACAAACAAGGTAAGGGTTACAATACAAATAGGATCAGTGACTAGATCAAGGACCTATAGGCAAAATGGTATTGCTTTAGCTTTCTTGGCTATCCATAAAGTCACTGGAATTTATCCAAGGGGGAGGAAGGTTTGACATGATGAGACCAGCTTTTAGGAAAATCACTTTGGTGGCTGAATGGAGAATGAATTGTACTGCAGAAAAATTTGAGACAACGGACCTACGGGCAGGTTGTACAATTTAATTTACAAAAACATTAAACTGAGTCTGCTTAGTAGTGGTGTTACTTTAAGCAAGTCACCTAATTTTTCTGACCTTCAGAATCAAGGCATGAGGAAAAGAGGGCCTGCCCCAGAGTGGTGACAGTGTCAGAGAAGAGAAGGGGACATATTTGAGAAATGTTTCAAAGGTGCCATAGGCCGACCTTGGAACCAAAACAGCTTGTACATGTGGGATGACAGAGAAAGAACATGTGAAATATTATGTACCTACAACTTTTAATCATTTGATGAACTAAGCCTAGGAAACTCAATTCAAGAAGCCTTCTATTCAAGTTAATCTAATATCCTATGGAGACAAGATATTTTCCATGCATTTGTAAACTTGACATTGCAAAACTATAATCTCTGGAGAAATGACTGCCTTTTAGAAGGCTGGAGCATGAGAGTCATTTGGAGAAAGGCAAAGTAAATTTGGAGCTTTCAGTGAAACTGTAAGTCCGGAAGTGGAAGAAAGGAAGAAACTGCAAATTCAAAGGATTTTGAAGTAAGTGAATGTGCAAGCTGGCACCTTGGGGAGAAGTGATCTACTAGCTGGCAGCCTTCATGTTTCAAGGATTCCCTCCTCCATTCCCCCCATCCCGAAAGCCAACACTTCCACATTTCCTTCCTTCTACAAGTTTTCTTGCTGTTGAAGTATCCAATAATCAGGAATTCAGTTAGATTAAGGAGACTCTTAAAAATGGAAATACTATCAGTCTGTCACATTATTGTGAATTCATTCAATTAGCCGCATGGGATAATTGAAAGAATACAATTCAATTCAGAAAAATATTGAACTAAGTCTACTTATTAGTGATGTTACCTTAAGCAAATCACCTAATTTTTCTGACCTTCAGTTTTTTTATCAATTAAATGAGATAAATAGAATTTCTTTTTTCTTTGTATGGTTGTTATGAGAATTACATTTAATATCTAGGAAAGGTTTATAAACTATAAAGCTCTACCAAGTAGAGCTTTTTAAATTTTTTAAATTTGCATTTTGGTAACTGAATTGCAAAATTATTGATTTCCCTTGTTATTCTATTTTATGTTAAGATTTTATCTATTTACAAGAAATAGCTGACCTGAATGATAACAATCACAACCTTAACTAACATCATTTAATTCAGTTGTTTTTTAGTCACATCTGATTCTTTATTATCACATCTGTGAAGAGGAGTTTGTCATTTCCTTCCTCAGATCATTTTACAGATGAGGAAACTGAAGAAAAGAAAAATGACTTGCCGAGGATCACATAGTAAGTTTCTGAGATCAGGGCTGAATTTGGGAAAATGAATCTTCCTGATTCCAAGCCCAGTGCTCTGTCTTTCCATATTGCCACCCAGCTGCCCAGCTAACTAATATCACGAACATGCTCAATCCTTTGGTTTTAATATAAGAAACATTGGGTTTCCATGCTTAGTGTTACATCAACTAAGTCTTTCAAAATACAATATTTAAAGGAAAAAGTGTTAACTTTTTGATAAAATTAAGAAAAATTATATCCTTTAGTTACTGGCAAAGTATTAGAGAAAGGATCTCCCTCCCCTCTTATTTTCATCTTTATCCCTCCTCACAATACTTTTTTTTTTTTTTTTTTTTTGTTTTGGAATTTGGGTTTAGTTACTTTCCCATGGTCATAGCTAGGAAGTGTTAAGTGTCTGAGGCTGGATTTGAACTCGGGTCCTCCTAATTTCAGGACTGGCCACCTAGCTATCCCTTGATATGCTTTTCTAAACAAATAATTAGCATAATGGAGGGTTACAATTACAAATCTTGCTAGTGTTGAAGAAACAAATACTTTCCCCTTTCAGCAGTGCTCATCTTGCCTCTCTCTTATTTCTGGTGTTGATTAGATGGTGAAATCTTCTGACCAAAATCTTGACTGTCTTTTGTAAATCAGTATTCCCTTAGATAGGTAGCTCCATTTAAAAGCAAAGGCAGCCAGGTGCCACCCACCCTTTCAGTGTTTATCTTTTGAAAGGAAAGAAGAGAAAATCAGCAACCATGTGATGCAAATAAGGGAACTGAGTATTATCCTTGTTGTACTGTAGTTTCTAATCATGTCTGATTGTAGTTTTCTCGCAAAAATACTGAGGTAGTTTAATGTTTCTTAGGATCATTTTACAGATGAGGAAACTGAGGCAAAAAGGTAAAGTGACTCGCCCAGGATCACAGACCTAGTTAGTATCTGATGCCAGATTTGAACTCAGGAAGATGAATTTTCTTGACTCAAGACCCATGAGAATTTCTGACTTGAGGCTAGCACTCTATCCATTTTGCCACCCAGCTGCCCTACCTCAGTAGGTAGTACTCAGTAGGACTAGAATATTAGTCAAATAATATTGAAGAATGACAATAGTACCTTATCTTTGTAACTATTTAATGCCCAAACTGTTCAGGTTACATCCAAAAAAATTAACCCCCTACATTTTCTTTGGTAATTTTTTTTTTAAGGCATTGAATAGTGAGAGCAATTTTTATTTCCTTTTTTTTGCTCTACTTTTCATCTTAGGCCTACAGTGACAACAGTATCACCTATTGACATCCTCAATCAATTTTCAAATTAGAGGAGAGCTGAAATGGAGAAATCCTGCTCAAGACAAGGGGAAAGATAAAAGATTCCATCTTCAAGTTCTCCTTGCTGTATCCAAAGAAGAATGAACAATATGGATTTATTTTGATCCTGTAAAAATACTCTCGAAACTAGCATATATGTTTTCTTTCTTTTCTTCACATTACTTTATTTTTACTCTATGGAATAAAACAAGCATTTCCATAACATAGTATAATAAAAAAAAGATGATTGTACATGAAACTTCAAATCTATTATGTACAACTTTCTATTTCTTTTAAATATATAATAAAGTTATCATATAAACTTTTTTTTTACTTTTTTTTCTTCCCTTACTCACCCTGGAGTTACCTTATTAAATAGATGTAGTGGATATAAAGTAAACCTGTTTACCAAAAGGAGCCAAGCAAAAGCCAAAAGTGAGCCAAAAGCTTATTAACTCTCAGATGCCTTTGCTGGTGTTTGCTGGCTGACTTTATTGAGGTGTGCACCTCGATTCAACTTAAATCATCCTGCTTCTGTGTTCTACCTATTCCCAGAAAAGACTTTATTCTCTACCTTAACCCCTCCCCTTTGTGTTTTTCAAACATAAATGATCCTCGCCCTTCTTGGGCTATGGACTACAGTGTACTTTTGGATTTTGGTGTCCAATGTGCATATCCAATATGTTTCCCTTTTAATAAATAATTTTGTTCCATCTCAACCAGAAGTCCTTTATATTTGAGGGATTTAAAATCCCGACAACTAGATATTCCTTTAGAACTTTCTAACCCAACCCCTTTTTCCAGGAGTCATGAGTTTTGGGTGAGTTTGTTTCTCAAACTATTCTTGGGTTGAGCAGGGAAAAGATAAAACTATACTCATCTGGCAATGCACATGGGTCAATATTGTTCCTCCCATACCTCTATAATCAGTTTCTGCCTTGATTAAATATTTGCCTCTTTAGGTTCTGCTTTCCTCTTTCTTTTAAAATGGATAGTTATTGAATACTGAGATTGGAGATAGCTTCAAATGTTCCCTTCCCCACCCCAGAATGGCTGGTGGCAAGTAAATAAAAAAGATAAGATGATATTTAAAGGTTTCCACATTTAAACCCAAGTCCATGTAGGTATAGAATGGATGGGACCCCCTCTGGTACATTATGGAGGCTCATTTGGAATTTAGATTGGTTTAGGGGTGTCTAGCTCAGAGCACCTCCATTTGGATCCACTAATGTACTTTTTGTGTGTTTTTACAGAGGCTTATGAGGAATATGGTGGCCATGGGTTATATAGGGTTGAACCAAATGATGAGGAAAATTGTACTTAATGACATGTGGTTGTGTGAGGAATTGATGTAATTCCTCTAAATTCAGAACAAACTTTCTTGATAAATTATTGCTGATGTTCATCCTGCATTCTTGAAGAGGACAAATGACATCACAAGGGAAGCAGAGCTTATTACAGTTGTCAGCCTCACTTTCTCCTCCAGGGTCATCAAAGTCCAGTCACAGGGCAAAGTCAAGGTGACTAGTGATGGTGCAGGATGCAGTGGATGACCCTGGCCTTTCTAAATTAAGGTCTCTCCCAGACTTTAGTTTGTCTGAGACAATGCCCATTCAGTGACTAAAGGTTAGGTAAGAATAAAGATGAAAGATGGCCTAAATCTCACAGAGAAAGACCTTCAAAATTTCTGACCAGAACAGAAAACAATTGCTGTTTACAATCATTCTAAGCCATTAAAACCTTAATGATGAACCACAGGGGCTTGGAAACTATTATTGGCCATTTGATGAAAGCCAGAGTGATTTGGGTTTTAAGGCATAATCAAGTAGGTCCATTTGAAATAACATGGGCTGTTTCCAAGAATTGGACTCTTTTAAAAGTTTTAGCTTATTTTTAATTTAGACTTTTTTTCAGAACTGTATTTAAAGAAATCACAAATGAGAACTACTCAAAACAAAAATATAAATTGTTCCAGCTTTTAGAATAAAAATCTGGCTCTCAAACCCAAAATATCTTGTTTTCCTCATTTTTTTTTGATTGTGGTAAGGCAGTCGGAGTTAAGTGACTTGCCTAGAGTCATACAGCTAAGAAGTATTAAGTGAGGACAGATTTGAACTCATGTCCTCATGACTCCAGAGCCAGTACTCTTTCCACAGCACCATTTAGCTACCCAAACCTACAATATCTTAAAAAAACATAAGCAAGCAAAATTATATTCTTACAAACAGAGCATCCACATAATAGCTATAATGGAACTGGAGGATTAGAGTGGTACTTAGTGAACCAAGAAAGTGTGCAGAAGCTACAAAATGCTGACTATGGGGCCTAGGGGAACCTCTTCAGACACTGGTCAACAAATGGAAGGAAAGGCTAATCCCAAGTGGGCCAGAAGTTCTAGCCAGTCTTGTTCTTTAACTGTTCCTTAGTTATTCCTCCCAGAGGAATCAAGTTAAGGGGTCAAATGCCTTCACTTCAGGATACCTAAAGGAGTCAGGTTTTATTTTGCTATTGTTGTGAGCAAGCTGGACATATTCATGAGCTTATTCATTCACTCCACTGGAGAGAGGTACATGGGTTTCCAGGTAATTGAAATTTATTAGGCTTGCATCAGCTGGTCAGAGATAGGGCTTGCTCCAGACCTTAAACTAACTTCCCTGAGTCCTTTCCTCCTGGTATTATGGAACATGAGGATTAAAGATGTTTTCAATCCTTTAGTGCTAGCCAGGAAATCCTGTGTAAAAACTGATTTGTCAAGATTGCTTACATTCATTCATTCCTTCATCCATCCATTCATTCATTCATTCATTCATTCATATTTAAGCCTATACACTATCAGAATCAGACCAGAGTTCAATTTTGCCTCAGACACTCACTAGTTGTATTGACTGCAGGCAACTCATTAATCTATTTCCTCATCTGTAAAATGGGTATAATAATAACACCTACCTGTCAGGGTTATTGTGAAGATCATTATTAAAGCTTTTTATTTTTAAGACATATGCATACATAATTTCTAACATTCACCCTTGCAAAACCCTGTGTTCCAAATTTTTTTCCTCCCTTCTTCCTACACCCTTCTCTAGTTGGCAAGTAATCCAATATATGTTAAACATGTGAACATGTGCAGTACTTCTATACATATTTCTATAATTGAGATAATATTTTTCAAGAAATTAGTATAGTACTTGGCATATAGTATGTTCTACTTAATAAATCCTTATTCCTTTAGTCCCTTATGTTTCAGGTACTGTGCCAAGAGCAGAGGATACAAATAAAAGCAGACAAGACAAGTCCTATCCTAAAAAGCTTTCATTCTAATGGAAGGTAGCCCATAAAGGGGGCCTGGATAGCTAGAGTCAAGGCAGTATAATTTGGAGATGGTGGGGAGATGAGAATGATGGATAGAGTGGCCATATTAAAAAAAATCTTGGTTCAGATCTTGCCAAAGTCAATAAGAAAAACTGGCGAAAAGAAAGGTAAAGTATTTTATTAGCATACTAAGGCAGCAAGTGGGTTGGGTGAAAATATAGACAGGAATAAACAATTTCCATCTAAGGGCAAAAGTATTATTAGTAATCATGAGGAGATATGATTAGTGCTACCTTAGGTTCTCCCTCATTACAGTATCCTAGGGAGATGGAATTAGTGCAATGGTAATTTTCAGACTCCTTCTCTTGCAGATTGACTGCATATCTACCCAAAATATAAATAAGATTTAAAAATTAGGTCATTCAGAATGACTTTGCACAAGAAGATGGCTTTCTGTAATCCCCACTTTGGGAGAATATCTCATTTATGATGCAGTATCACAATCAGACCTATATCACTCCTCTATCTATCTAAGATATCTTCCATTATCTTAATCTCTGCTGCTTGTAATTTGAAAGTAGCTGTGGGAATTGATTCTTTGACGAAAGGAACCAGTGTAAACACAAGCAACACACAATCATTTTGAGAAAACAAGAAAAAACCCACAGTCATGAGAGATTGGAGAGCCAAGTTTCTATGGGAACCAAGGTGTCTTCCCATCCTTTTGGAACTTGTTTCAGGCATTCCAAACTAGGTCTATATAGTCATGTATGACATGACACCCAAAGAATACCTGAGTCTTTTATGTCAGGAGGGAGCCTCTAACACAAAAGTTATATACAGGAAAGGGCCTGTAAAATGAGACATCCACCCCTTTCCCCAAAGTCTTGCCCAAGTTAATTAGCAAAAGAGCCAGAAATGAAACAAGATCTTCTGATTCTTATTCTGGGGCTCTTTTAATTTACACCTTTTTGGGGGTTCTGTGCTTGGATGGCATCAGGATATCAAAATAGAAACGTCCAAGAGGCAATTAGAGTACAAAGGCCAACGTTGGACAATAGAGATACTGATACAAGAATTCTCAGCACAGAAAAAAATGGAAGAGTTCATCACAGTCACAATTCATGGAAAGGTAATTTAAGTATTAACATAACAAATGCTGGATAAGTATTTGTTGACTTAAAGAATACAAATATACTGATTATCAAATTCATCACTAAGTTGTTTTTATTCAGAATGTCTCTACATTGTTTTCTGAGCAGTTACTAGGAATCTTGGCACTGGAAGCAAATTTAATTGAATGGGATAGGGGGTATAATAAGAAGATGAGGATATATCTGGGATATTCTGGAGCCAGCTCATGTTATTATTTAGTTGTTTCAGTCATGTCTGATTCTTTATGACCCTTTTTGGAGTTTTCTTAGTTCATATACTGGAGTGGGTTGCTGTTTCCTTTTCTAGTTTATTTTTACTGATGAGGAAACTGAGTCAAACAGGGTTAAATGGCTTGCCCAGGGTCTCACAGTTAGCAAGTATCTGAGGCTAGATTTGAACTCAAGAAGATGAATCTTCCTGACTTCAGTCCCAATATTCTTTCTACCGTGTCACCTAGATGTCTTCTCATTGGAGAGCTAATTGTTAAATTTTCAGTCTGAGTATTTATAACTCAGAAATTTCTACAAATCAGAATGTGATTTATTGTTTTGATGATTATTCAGATTTGAGAAACTTATGCAGATTAAACTTTTTAAAAAGTATGTTGTTTGCACACGTTTTGGTTTTTTTTTTTAAGAACTCAAAGTAGCTATTTATTTATTTATTTTTAAACTTTTTTATTTGCAAAAGATATGTATGGGTAATTTTTCAACATTGATCCTTGCAAAGCTTTCTGTTCCAAATTTTTCCCCTACTTCCCCCCTCTCCCCTAGATGGCAGGTAGTTCAATACATATTAACTATGTTAAAATATATGACAAATCCTATATATGCATAAATATTTATACAGTTATCTTTCTGTACAAGAAGAATTGGATCTAAAAGAAAAAAAACCTGAGAGGGAAAACAAAATGCAAGCAAACATCAACAGAAAGAGTGAAAAGGCTATGTTGTGGACCACATTTTTCATATGACTAGAAATAGTTTTAATTTCTTCATCTGAAAATTGTTCATATCATTTGACCATTTGTCGATTGGAGAGTGGCTTGAATTCTTACAAATTTGAGTCAATTCTCTATATATTTTAGAAATGATGCCTTTATCAGAACCCTTAGAAGTAAAAATTATTTCCCAATTTATTACTTCCCTCCTAATCTTGTCTGCATTAGTTTTGTTTGTAACTTAATATTATCAAAATTATCTATCTGGTGTTCAATCAAGAGTTTCAGTTTTATTTGGACACAAATTCCTTCCTTCTCCACAGGTCTGAGAGGTAAACTATCCTATGTTCCTCTAATTTGTTTATAATATCACTCTTTATGTCTAAATCATGAATCCATTTAGATCTTATCTTGGTATGTGGTGTTAGGTGTGGGTCAAGCCCTAATTTCTTCATACTAGTTTCCAATTTTCCCAGCAGTTTTTTCTAAAATAGTGAGTTCTTATTCCAAAAGCTGGGGTCCTTGGGTTTGTCAAACACTAGATTGCTATAGTTATTGCCTATTTTGTCCTGTGATCCTATCCTATTCCACTGATTGACTACTCTATTTCTTACCCAGTACCAAATGGTTTTGATGACCACTGATTTATAATACAGTTTTAGATCTGGCACAGCTAAGCAACCTTCATCAGCATTTTTTTTTCATTAATTCCCTTGAAATTCTTGACCTTTTGTTCTTCCAGATGAACTTTGCTACTATTTTTTCTAGATATGTAAAATAATTTCTTGGGAGTTTGGTATGGCACTAAATAAGTAAATTAGTTTGGGTAGTATTGTTATTTTTATTATATTCGCTTAGCCTACCCATGAGCACTTGATATTTTTCCAACTGATTAGATTTGACTTTATTTGGGTGGAAAATGTTTTGTAGTTTAGTTCGTATAGTTCCTGTCTTTCCCTTGGCAACTAGATTCCCAAATATTTTGTATTATCAACAGTTATTTTGAATGGAATTTCTTTTTGTATCTCTTGCTGCTGAACTTTGTTGATAATATATAAAAATGCTGATGATTTATGTGGATTTATTTTGTATCCTGCAACTTTGCTAAAGTTGTGCATTGTTTCTAGTAGTTTCTTAGTTGAGTCTCTAGGGTTCTCTAAGTATATTATCATATCATCTGCAAAGAATGATAATTTGGTTTCCTCATTACTTACTCTAATTCCTTTAATCTCTTTTTTCTTCTCTTACTGCCAAAGCTGACATTTCTAATACTATATTGAATAGTAATGGTGACAGTGGGCAGCCTTGTTTCACTCCTGATCTTATTGGGAATGGTTCTGGTTTGTCCTTATTACATATGATGCTTGCTGATGGTTTTAAATAGATGCTACTGAGCATTTTAAGGAAAAGTACATTTATTCATATACTCTCTAATGTTTTTAATAGGAATGGGTGTTAGATTTTATTAAATACTTTTTCTGCATCTATTGAGATAATTATATGATTTTTGTTAGTTTGGTTATTAATATAGTTGATTATGCTGATAGTTTTCCTAATATTGAACCAGCCCTGCATTCCTGGTATAAATCCTACTTGGTCATAGTGTATTATCCTGGGGATGACTTTCTATAATCTCATTGCTAATATTTTATTTCAAGATTTTTGCATCAATATTCATTAGGGAAATTGGTCTATAGTTTTCTTTCTCGGTTTTCACCCTACCTGGTTTAGCTATCAGCACCATATCTGTGTCATAAAAGGAATTTGGTAGAACACCTTCTTTTCCTATTTTTTCAAATAATTTATATAGTACTGAAATTAATTGTTCTTTGAATGTTTGGTAGAATTCACATGTAAATCCATCTAGCCCTGGAGATTTTTTTTGAGGGAGTTGATTAATAGCTTGTTCTATTTCTTTTTCTAAAATGGGGCTATTTAAATAATTTATTTCCTCTTCTGTTAACCTGGGCAATCTATATTTTTGTAGATATTCCTCCATTTCATTTAGATTATCAAATTTATTGGCATAAAGTTGGGCAAAGTAACTCCTAATTATTGCTCTAATTTCCTCTTCATTGGTGGAAAGTTCTCCCTTTTCATTTTTGAGACTAACAATTTGATTTTCTTCTTTCCTTTCTTTAATTAAATTAACTAAAGGCTGATCTATTTTATGGGTTTTTCCATAAAACCAACTCTTTTAGTTTTATTTATTAATTCAATAGTTTTCTTATTTTCAATTTTATTAATCTCTCCTTTTATTTTTAGAATTTCCAATTTGGTATTTAATTTAGGGTTTTTAATTTGTTCTTTTTTAAGCTTTTTAAATTGTAAGCCCAATTCATTAATCTTCTCTTTTTTTCTATTTTATGCAAGTTACTCTATGGTGTTACTCTAACCCAGTATCCTAGAATGTTAGAGGCAAAAGGGACATTGAAAATCATTTAAATTTATCTCATTTTACAGGTGAAGAAATCTAAGACCAAGAGAGATCTAAGAACACATAACTAATTTTTTTCACCTGAGCATTTAAATTCTATCATTCCTTATAATTGTAACTATATAATTATACAATTGCAAATTGTAGTAATATTTAAATTTTGCTTCCTTTTTTTTTAACCAGCCCTGTGATTTCCCAGGCAAAGGGAGTACCAATTTATAAGCTCCTCATACTCATACAAGTCTGTACTTGCCCTAAAATTTCTAATGCTACAGATCTTTTTAGAAAACATAGTTAATGGTTTGTCACACAGATATCACACATTTCAGAGGTAGATTTGAACCCTAGTCTTCTTGACCTCACCATTCTCTCTAGTGCACCACACTGTCTGTCTTTGCTTTCCATTTTGAAATCCTGCTGCACAAAGAGTCCATCCATGTAGCATATACTGCATGGTTATATCAATATAGTATCTTGCCAAGTTCAAAGTGACAAGTTGCCAGCAGAGGTTAAGTTCCTATTTACTCAAGTTGCCATTTGCTGAATCAAGTAAATAGGTGGAGTTTAAAAATTCTTTTAAAATATTAAATTAAAAGTAAAGCAAGACTTTCAGTCTCCAAAGAAAGGTTTACATTGTAATGATTTCAGTTGTTAGGATTATGACTTGCAATTTTACTATTTATTCAGTTAAATAATTCCTTAATTAAGTGTGTGGATCCCTTCAACTAGGGCCAAAGATATTTTATTAACTCTGTAAGTGAGGAAATAGTACTTGTGTAGGGTAGAACACATCAAGTACTATGTTAAGTGACAAGAGAAATAAACTACAGTTTTTATCTGTAGGGAGATTAAAATATAAAAGGATAATAAAGTTGATTGACCTCAGAAGGTAAGAAGCTATATTCAGTGTTTTGTGATTTCTACTTTGAAAGAAGTGATAGAGTGAGCTATTAAAAACTAAGTCTAAAGGCATAAATGGACATTTGCCAAGTTTCTGACAAAAAAGTAAGAAAAATAAAGATATTAGACCAACTTTGGAATGTCTTCATTTGTTGTTGGTTGAAAACTGGGTAACTCACAAGTGATTTGTTATATCAGCTATATCCCCTCAAAAGGAGGAAAGTACTTGTAAAAGTGTTCCTGAATTCATTCTAGAAAGTGCTAAAGTAAACCTTTAAGTGTTCTGATGTAGGAATGGGGGGTGGCAGCTAAATTAGTGGGTAAATGAGATGCTGGTTACCTCTGCCTTGTTGTCTGAGCTTGCCCATTCTGCTGCCTGTGCCATCTGGCTCCTTAGAGTCCTGGCCAGTAATGCCCTGCTAGTTGCCTAGCAGGAGTTCCTACTTGGATCTGGGATAGGGACTCACCCCAACTTAAATATATGTAATATTATAATATATATATATATATATATACATATTATATATAAACATATGTAATATAAAAATATAACTTATATTATATTATATTGTATTGTATTGTATTGTATTATATTATATTAATAACTACTTCATTACAGTATTAATTTGACTCAGGATTCTATAATTGCTTCTTCTTTGGTAGGTCTCATCACACTGGAGAGTCTGATCTAGGGATTAATTTTGCGGCTAGAAACTAAGGCCTGTTCTAGTTAAGCATGAAGGAGCTCATCATCAGAGGATTATTAGGAACTGGAAAGCAGTACAATGTAGGATGAGTGTGCTCTCCATCAGAGAAGGAAGTGTGTACCTGAATGAAATGCCATATCTCTTAAAATAACAAAGCAAGAAGGAACTCAGAGTCATCTATGACACATAAATCCTGTACCCAAAATTTTAGAGTGGATTAATTTCTACACTGCCAATACCTGTGAAAATATCATGCTTAATTTCCCATTCAGAAGAATTTATATGCATATATTAATTTGAAAATTGTCAAAGGGAAATATCAATTCTGACATGTAATTCCAAATGGTGAAAAGGCATCTATGTTTTTTCTGTGAGTCTTTATAGAAAAACTTTCCTTTTTCCAATTCCACATTCTCCTTTTTCATTTCCATCTAATTATTTCATAATGAGCAAATTAGGAAAATATGCAATGTATATGAAGTCAGTTCTTTGAGGGCAGGAATTATTTCATTTTTGCTTTTATATGCCCAATACCCAGTATAGCACCTGGCACAAAGAAAGGGTGATTAAAGGCATGCTAAATTGAATTGAATCAAAATGTATAACATACTTTCCTTAAATTAAAACATACATATATTTGCATATGTATTACATATACATATATGTATACATACACACATTTATTTCATGTGACAAGACAATGCTTCTTAACAGATGAAATTTATTTTTAATGTATTTTTTTAAAGTATCCATTTACTTTGATACATAAAGGGAAAAAAGAAAGAAGAAATTACGTTTTCTGTAGAGTAAATATGGCTTGAAAAGTCTTCCCAGTACTTCATTTTAGCATTGTCCAATTCCATCCAATGACTAGCTTGAAAGTTGGTGATAGAAATCCTTGAAGGAATAATCTTTTAAACTCTTATTACTTTTATCCAAGAATCTTGGGATTTCACTTAAAATTCCTACTTCAGTCAGAAGCAGTGAACGTATATCTTTTACTGATATTCCAATCTAGGACCTATTTTCTACAAATTTAAAAAATAATAACATGAACACCCTGCTATTATCCCAGATAAATTAAATGGTGTCAAAGGCAATGTTAATCACTTGTTTTGAAAAAAAAGTTCATTTATCCCACGGAACTCAATTTCTGTTCAACCCATACAAGATAGCACATATATTCCAGCATAATTATAGGAAAGCAAAATATCCAAGAAAGAGCCAGCTGTTGATAGATCCACATATTCCTCCTGCCCCTTAGGAACTCACATCAGAAGCACTGTTCGAATGCTGAAATAGAAGATGTCAAATGCTATTAATATCTTGTTTCTATATCTTTTAATAAAGAGAACTTAGTACCAGGTCTTGATTAAAACTATGTATACACATAGTAAGTGTAGTATCTCTATAAATAAAGGAGGGATCTGGAACATCAACTAGTAAAATCCAGTGGGAAGCTTTAGAAGTCTGAGAGATGCAGGGGTAAGGCCTGATGCCATTTCTCCTGTCTCCAGATCTGTAACAAGGGATGTATTTTAGATCCAAAACCAGGGCTCAGTTTTCACACAAAGAAAGTGAAGGATTTGGAATAGATGAGCTCTAGAGTCTGCCCAATATCTAAATCTGCCACCCATGAGCCTTTGCTCCCCAGGAAAATACAATGTACAGCTGTTTGTGTGGTGTTCTTACAAAAAAGAGGAACTGAGGCAGAGCAAGTTTTTCTCACAAAAATTGCTTTCTTCTCTCATTCAAATAAGAGATTATAGTCTCCTACATGAGATGCCATTAAATGCAAGTGAAATGTTGACATTCAAAATGGGAATCTCTGTCTCCAGAATTGCTGATTTTTACCTAAAGTAGAAAGATCAGACCCAGCCACTTCTCTATCTCCTAGAGCCTTATTCCTCTTCTGTAAAATGAAGGAATTGGGTAAAGATTCTAAACTGTGCATATCATTTGAGTCAGTACTACTGCTGCTAAGTCTGCACTCAAGGAGAGGAAAAAATTCCTTATGTACAGAATATTTATAGCAGTACTTTTTGTATTGGCAAAGAATTGAGAATAAAATGGGAGCCCATTAATGAATAATGTTATGGCATATGAATATTATAGAATAGCATCATGCTATAAGAAAAAGTCAAGGGGATGGTCTCAGAGAAATTTTGGAATACTTTCATGAAGCGAAATATAGTAGAATAAGCAGAACCAAGAAAATAATTGATATGATAACAGCAATTTTGCAAAAACATCTTTTAAAGACTTAAAAACTGGGATCAATATAATTCTAGTGCACTCATAATGAATCATGCCATATACTTCCTGACAGGTGAAAAACTCAGAGTGCAAATGATTGAGACAAAATTTGTGGATATGACCAATAGAGAAATTGGTTTTGATTGATCCTACATATTTGTAACAAGAATTTTGTTTTACTTTT
>JAJPUD010013376.1:0-19728 GCA_023553655.1 Myrmecobius fasciatus
TATTATTACCACCACTACCACCACCACCACCACTACTACTACTATGACTGCTGCTGCTGCTGCTGGTGGTGGTGGTACTATTACAACAACCTCTACTATTACTACCACCACCACCACTGCTGCTGCTGTTACTATTACTATGACTACTACCGCTACTATTATTACCACCACTACCACCACCACCACCACCACTACTACTACTATGACTGCTGCTGCTGCTGCTGCTGGTACTATTACAACAACCATTACTATTACCACCACCACTGCTGCTGCTGCTGCTGGTACTATTACAACAACCACTACTATTACCACCACCACCACCACTACTGCTGCTGCTGCTGCTGCTGGTACTATTACAACAACTGCTACTATTACCACCATCACTACCACCATCACTACTGCTGCTGCTGCTGCTGCTGCTGCTGTTGTTGTTGTTACTATTACTATGACTACCACTACTACTATTACTACCACCACTACCACCACCACCATTACTTCTTCTGGTGTTGATACTATTATGACAACCACCACTATTGTGACTAACTGCTCCTGCTGCTGCTGTTATTACTGTCATTACTACTAGTAGTACCATCACTATTATTACTACTTCTGCTGCTCTGCAACTACTATGACTACTACCAGTACTATTATTGCCACCACCACTACTATTGCTGCTGCTGCTGCTGCTACAGGCAATGGCAAGACAGTCTTAAAGAAAGAAACAAATCTTATTCCAATGAGCTTATATTATAGTGGGGGAAGCAAAAATATATATGAATATATATGAATACATGCAAATATTTGTAGCATAAATATAAAGTTGTGTGTGTGTGTTTGTGTGTATACATGCACACCAGATAGTTAAATACAAGTTAATTTTAAAAGAAGGGCACTCACATTTGGGGAGGGGGCAGGAAATGCTTCATCTTAAAGAAAGACTGACTATCTGACAAGTTTCGGTCGGGGTACAGCCAAAGTTCCAGAGATGAGAGATGGGGTGTCAGGAATGAGGAGCAATAGAGAAGGCTGGTATGGCTGGATTATAGAATGTGCAAGGGGGGCCGTGTCTAATGAGGTTGGAAAGGTGGGTCAGAGTCAGGTTGCGTAGGGTTTTAAAAGTTAAACAGAAGCGAATACCAACTGGGGCTCATTGATAAGTGAGTGACCTGATCAGTTCTGGGCTTAAGGAGAATGACTTTTGCCGCAGTGTATGGGGGGGGGGGCCTGGGCAGAGAAGTGAATTAAGGGGCTGTCGCACAGTCCTGATCAGAAGGCCCTAAGGCCTGAATCATCCGAGGAAGTAGAGGAAGGCTCAGCTATGAGCAATATGATAAAGGTAGGAAGGGGAAGGGTTGGTGACTGATTGGCTAGCAGGCCATTTACATAATCGAGGCTTCGTAACCTGGGAGACTTGGAAGGATCGGAGGGAAAGAGAATGGATTCTGCTTTGGCCTGGCTGAGTTTGAGATGTCTCTGGGATGACCAGTGCTAAATGCCCCACAGGAGCTGGGTAATAGACCCAAGAGGCATCTTCATGGAAAGAAGAGTTAAGCTAAGGGGACCACAGGTGGAAAAGTAGTTTCGAGCCAAGTTGTGGAGGGTCCAGGCTGGGGAGTTTGTGTCTTAATCTCCAGGCACCTGGGAGGCCTAAAGGCTTTTGAGGAGAGAGGCTGGCATCTGGCCAGTGCATTACAATTACTGATTGCACTGATAGAAGGTGGATTGGAAGGGGCGGAGGCCCAGGCCAAAGCCAGAAATAGGAAACTGGCGTTCCCGTTGACCAGCTGCTCCCATCGTCCAGGGGACAAGAGATGAGGGCCTGTTCAGGGAGGCCTCCGGGAGGGCAGCTGCCCGGGCAAGGCCACGCAGGTGGGCTCCATGTGAGTGATGAGGATGGGATATGTTAAGTAATTAAGAAGTGGTTCTTATTGGGAGAAAATGTTGATATCTTTTTCATACTGTTCCTGGTTTTGGACCCACGTTCCACAGACCCAATCATTCAGTGCTTTTAGCATTTTCCTTTAAGTTTCCATTCCCCCCTTGGAGCAGATGTTGGCAGAGAAGGGAGGGAGGGAGGAAGCAGTAGCAGCTTGATCGTGTCTACATTATGGCTTTCCCCTTATGTTGTGCTCTTCTGTGGCTTAGCATGGTGTTGAGCACACAGTAGGCAACTAGACAGTTCAATGATTAGAGCACAGGAGACTGGAGTCAGCCTCTGACACTTAGTAGCTGTATCTCTGGGCAAGTCACATAACAAAGCCTCAGTTTCCTCATCTGTAAAGGAAGGATGATGATAGCACTTACATCCCACAGCTGTTGTGAAGATCAAATGAGATAATAACTATAAAGCACTTGGCACTGTGCCTGGCACATTGCAAGCACTATATCAATGTAAGCTATTATTATTAGCCTTCATCTAAAAAGCAAGATCCCATGGGGCTCTGCCCAGATCCAGAGCCCCCAAAAGAACTGTTCTGTGCAAGCACAGTGCCTTCTATGTGCTGAGCTCTGTTGTAGGACCTGGCGGAAATACAAAGTCTAGGTAAAGCACAGGTCTTGCCCTCATACAGTTTCTAGTCTAGTTGGGGATAATGTGTACACAGCCAACTAAAAACCCAACGTCATGAAACTAGAGCGATAGAAAACTAAGTGCTACATGAGATCACGAGGGGATCGGGGAAGACTTTTTATTAAAAAAACCCATGTAATTAATTTATTTGAGATTTTAATTGATTTATTTTTAACATCATCTTCATCTCCAAATATCTACCAACTCTCCTACCCAGGAAGCCATCCCTTTTAATAAAAAATAAAAAGGAAAGAGAAAAAAAACAGTTCACCAAAACCAACCAACACATCAGTTGAATCTGACAGCATATATAGTGTTCCAAACCCATAGCGCCACCCCCCCCCAACTTCTGCAAAGACGGGAAGGAGATCCATTTTTTCATCTCTTCCCATTGACTTTCTGGTATATGTTGTTTTCCTGGTTCTGATTGCTTTTTCCCTTACAACTGTCCATCTTCATCTTTGGAAGACTTTTTGGAAGAAGAAGCATTTAACTTAGGCAAGAATGGCTGGGTAGAAATTCTAAGAAGGAGAGGAAATGCCATTTCAGGCATAGAATAAAACTCGAGTAAAGGCATGCGGGTGAATGACAGAAACTTTAGCCTGTTTGGGAGTGTGGAAGCAGTACATTTTGTTTGGAAGATATACTGCGTGGGGGAAAGTAATATGAGATTATTTTTAAAAATTTCCATAATAGCTTTTTATTTTCAAAATCCATGCAAAGCTCATTTTTAACATTCACCTTTGCAAAACCTTGGGTTCCACATTTTTCTCCCTCCCTTCTCATCTCCTTTCCCTAGATGGCAAGTAATCCAATATAGGTTAAACATGTGCAATTCTTCTATGCATATTTATACAATTATCTTGCTGCACAAGAAAAACGAGTAAACAACAAAAAGGTAAGAATCCTATTTTGTGATCCACACTCAGTTCCCACAGTCCTCTTTCTGGGTGCAGATGGCTCTCTCCATCCCAAGTCTATAAGGACTTGCCTTGAATCACCACATTGTTTAAAAGAGCCAAGTCCATCACGGTGGATCATCACACAGTCTTGTTCCCATGTTCTCTTGGTTCTACTCGTTTCACTCAGCATCAGTTCATGCAAGTCTCTCCAGGCCTCTCTGAAATCATCCTGCTGGTCGTTTCTTACAGAACAATAATATTCCATGACATTCATATACCATAATTTATTCAGCCATTCTCCAATGGACGGGCATCCACTCAGTTTCCAGTTCCTTGCCACTGCAAAAACTTTTTGCACACGTGGGAATATGAAAGTAAGTTGAGAAATAAAGTTAGGCCAGGTCTGAGGGAGGTGGGGTGGAACTTGGGATATTATGAGTTGGACCTTGGTTCAGGTGGGAGCCAGTGAAAATGTTTGAGCAGAGGAGTGACCTGGCTCATCTTTCATTTGCATAATTCTGACAGCTGTGTGAAGAAAGTGGAGGAGGGGAGGGGAGAAAAGGTGCCTCGGGGTAAGGAGAGACGATGGATCTGGAGAAACCTGGTGAGAGACTATTACAATAAATAGTTGGAAAAAGTTGTAATGAGGGGTTGAATTTCAGTGTTGCCTGCTGGGAGAGGCAAGGATGAGTCTGGGTCATTGATTGGCTAGCAAACATGAGGGAGAGGGAAAACTGCCAGAAACCATGAGGCTATGGTCCTGGAAGACCCGGCAGTGCCCCAGACAGCTATCAGAAAAGCAGAAAGAAGAGGAAGTGGAAAGAGAGCGAGCTCCGGTCAAGACATGTTAAGAAATGCAAAGACCTACATGTCAGTCAAGGGCTCTCCCTGTGTTTTCTCAGGCACAGCTCCAGTCTTGGAAGAATTCGGCTCTGGCTTTTGGCGGCTGAATGTCTCTCTTCCGGGAGGGCCGGTCCCTTCCCTCTCTCAGGGATCACATTAGATCTTTCGACTCATGACTTGCTGCACGGTCTCCCTCTCCTGAGTCCTCTCTCCACTTGTCCGGCTCCCTGATGGATACCCATCCCTAAGGTGGATGTCCCATAGGCCCCTGCATATCAAACACAAAATTTGCCACACCCACCACCTCTCCTTTCACATCCCCTGGTATTCTATTTTTTTTTCTTTTTTGCTGAGGCAATTGGGGTTAAGTGACTTGCCCATGGTCACACAGCTAGGAAGTGTTAAGTGTCTGAGACCAGATTTGAACTCAGGTCTTCTTGACTTCAGGGCTGCTGCTCTATCCACTGTGCCATCTAGTGTCCCATCCCCTGGTATTCTTGAGAAGACCACCACACTTCCAGCTAGAATACCTCTTAGATTCTTTCCTCTTACTCCTCCCCTGTATTGATCTCAAAATATCTCAAATCTCTTCTCACTGCTCCCCTCCCAACTACCCACCTTGAGGCTCTCTATTGGGCTATTCAAAGTCTTCTCCCTGTTATCCCTACACCCTCCTCCTTGCTATCTCTACATCCTCCTAGTTGATGTCTACATCCTCCTCCTCACTATCCCTACATCCTCCTCCTCACTATCCCTACATCCTCCTCCTTGCTATCTCTGCACCCTCCTCCTTGCTATCTCTACATCATCCTCCATATCTCTACACCCTCTTCCTCCATATCTCTACATCCACTGTCTCTTCCCCTGTGATCTCTCCTCAAACCAGCTGTCAAATTATATTCCTAAAGTCCAAGTCTGATTGGATCACTCCTGCTCAATAAGCTCCCCGTTGCCCCTAAGTCCAAATACAAACCCCGCTGTTTGACGTCTGAAGTCCCTCACTATCTAGCCCCTGCTTACATTTCCAGATCTACTGCACATTAATTCCCTTCACACACTCTACTTTTCAGTCAAACTGGCTTACTTGCTATTTGCCATCTTCCACCTCCGTGCCTTTGCAGAGATTGCCTGGGATGCCTTCCTTCCTCACTTTCACCTCTTGGATCGCCGGGGCCTATGATTTCATTAGTGTAGCACAGTATATGGAAACTCCCAATATCCATGTAGATTTGGTGACTCATCTGCTACAAGTAGTCTTAGAGAATTGTCTGTTGGCCTTGAGTGTTTAAATCACTTTCTCCTGATCACAGAGCATGGGTAAGGGGCCAAAATTGTGTCCAGGTTTTATTTTTTGACATTACGGTAAGCCTTCTAACTAACTACTAAATCAATCTTTCAACTTGGTCACAGTTGGGGCAGCTAGATGACTGGCCCTGAAGTCAGGAAGATCTGTGTTCCAATGTAGCCTCAGATACTTAACACTTAACTAGCTTTATAATCCTGGGCAAGTCACTTAACCCCAGTCGCCTCACCAAAAACAAACAAAAAATCCCATATCAACTTGGTCATAATGAATATTTTTTGGCCTGTATCAGCGTACTCTATTTAGGGATAGAGTTAGGACAGGGAACTCCCTGTGGAGGAAACTCCCCCTGCTAATGCAGGTTAGCAACTTCTCTATGACTTGTAGCTTTTTTTTTTTTTTTTTTTTTTTTTTTTTTTTTTTTGGGAAAGTGGGGTTAAGTGACTTGCCCAGGGTCACAGAGCTAGGGAATGTTAAGTGTATGAGACCAGATTTGAACTCAGGTCCTCCTGACTTCAGGGCTGGTGCTCTATCCACTGCGCCACCTAGCTGCCCCTATGACTTGTAGCTTTAAAGAGCGCTGAGTGGTTGAAAGACTTGGCCAGAGTCACCCATTCAATAAGTATCAGGAGTCAAACTTACACCCGGGTCTTCCTAGCTTCAAAGCTGACTCTATCCAGTATGCCATACTGTACTCTATTTGCCATTATTTTTATTTCATAATTTTACGTCAATGTTAATTTAGTGATATTGAGCAATACTTCTCTTTCTCTGCTTTATCTTTCTCTAATTTGGTCATTGGACCATTTCCAGGTTGTCCAAAAAGTCTCAGTTAGATTTTTAGTTTTAAGTTTAGAATTGCACTAAGACTTGGGACACCCCATATTTGGAAAAGAAAGAACTGAGTAGGGGGAGCAGCTAGGTGGCACAGTGGATAGAGCACCAGCCCTGAAGTCATTAGGACCTGATTTCCAATCTAGCTTCACACACTTAACACTTCCTAGATGTGTGACCCTGGGCAAGTCACTTAACCCCAATTGCCTCAGCAAAACAAACAAAACTGAGTAGAGTGACTTGAAAAAAGTTTTTATAGCATAAGCATTATTTCTTTAAATGTTGGAAATAAATCCCTTGCCACCCTTATGTGGACCTGGTAGGCTTCTCCCCCCCCCCCAACCCATTTCAGTTCATTTCCAGACCATTCAATTTCTTTCAAAAATTGGATTGGTCAGGTTATCTAGGAACTATTTTGTCCATTTGGGTATTTTTTTAAAAATTCCCCCATTTCATTTAAATTTTCCATTTTGCTGGTACGTAACTGTGGATAACAGTTCCTGATAATTTCCTCCCCATTTTGTGATTTCTCCCTTCTCATTTTTGATTTTTATATTTTGGTTGTCCTCTCTCTTATTAAAAATTAATCAGCTAATGGTTTATCAAGTATATTCAGCTTTCAGAAGCAGTCTTTTCTTTATTAATTCAGTTTTTAATTTTTTATTAATTTTTAATTTTTTATTATTAAAACTTATTTGCAAAACATACGTATGGGTAATTCTTCAACATTAACCCTTACAAAGCTTTCTGTTACAAATTTTTCCCCCCTAGTCCCCACCCCTCCCCTAGATGGCAGGATATCTACTACATGATAATTATGTTAGAATACTTGACAGATTGAATATATGTATACATATTCCCGCACTTATCATTTTTGTGCAAGAAAAATCGTATCTGCAAGAAAAAAAATTAGAGAAAGGAAACAATGCAAGCAAACCTCACTCAATCGAGAGCATGAAAATGTTATGTGTGGTCCACGTTTCACATCCCTCTCTCTGGGTGTAGATGGCTTTCTTCACTGAACAATTGGAGGTGGTTTAAAACATCTCATTGTAGAAGAGAGCCATGTCCATCAGAATTGATCATCATATAGACTTGTTGCCATGTATAATGATCTCCTGGTTCTGCTCATTATTAATTCAGTTTTGAGTCTGACTTTTTCCTCCTTTCATTTTCACACATTCATCTTTGGTGTTTGGGGTTTCTTCATTTGTTGATTTTCTCATTTGGGGAACTGTATGCTCAATTCCTAAAAGTTTCCTCCTCTCTTTTGTCAATATAAGCATTTAGGAAGATAAATTGGCCTCTGAGGAGGCCGTGGCTCCATCCCATAAACTCTGACATGTTGTATTCCTGGATTAACTTATCAGAGCCTCTGAGAGCAGGGCCCCAGGGGCTTGGGAGACGGGACAGACACATATAGATGGGAGCAGAAGGAAAGGGGTTTAAGTACACACAAGCAAATCCCAAAGGCAGGGAGCTCACGCTCTTTTCCTTCTAATATTATGACATTGATGGCTCAGCCAGGTAGCCTTGTGAGAAAGTGTCAGAGAAAAGGCGGGGTGGGGTGGAGGCAGCAACAATGAGGAAGGGCCAGGTTGCCAATCAGAGAGGTCTGTGGGAAAGGGAAGGAAAACAAGGGGAATGAAAAAGAGGTGACCTTGATGGTCTCTTGGGGCCTTGGATTTCTGAGGGGCAGTGAAACGGGCCAAGGTCCCCTCAAGGCCTTGGGCAGGCAGCATGATGCAAGGGCTGCTGGGCCTAAAAGCAGGAGATCCCTGGTTTCCAAATTCTACCTGGACTTAACATCTGTGACCTTAGACTAGATGATTCACCTTTCTGGACCTCAGTTTCTCTGCAGGAAAATGAAGGGCTTAGATGAAGGTTATGGCCCAATGGAAAGGTTTGGCGTAGGAGGACTTGGATTCAAATCTCATCTCCAATGCCATTTGACTATAACTCGTAGAGCCTCAGTTTCCTCATCTGTTAAGCTAGGGGATTTCACTAGAGGGGTCCTTCGACAATTCTGAATTATGTGATACACCCCCAACTCTTGTTTTGAAGATCTATGAACCATCTCTGTCTTTAATTGGATCTGTTCCCCAGCAGGGATGAATGAGTGGCTGGCTCAGTGGATAGTGCTCCAAGCCCAGAGTCAGAAAGACCCATTTTTCTTTTTTAAAAAAATTCAATACATTTTTAATTTTTCCCCAGTTACATTTCAAACAATTTTTTACATTTGTTTTTAAAACTTTGAGTTCCAGATTCTCTCCCCTCTTCCCACTCCCAACACCCATTAAAGAAGCACGCTTGCCATTAAAAAGAAAGCCTGGAGGAAAAATAAGGTAAAAAAAAAGAGGAGAAGAAAGAGAGGAAAAGAGGAGAAGAAAGAGAGGTGGAGGGAGGGAGAGGGAGACACAGAGAATCAGAGAGAGAGAGGGAGAGGAGGAGAGAAGGAGGAGGAGGGAGAAAAGAGAGAGGGAGAGAAGGTGATGGGGAGGGAGAGGAGAAGAGGAGGAGGAGAAAGGAAGGGGAGAGAGAGAGAAGGAGAGGGAGGGGGAAGAGAAAGAAGAAGAGAAGGAAAGGGAGAGGGGCATTGAAAGAGGCAGAGAGAGATGGGGGGAGAGAAGGGGGAAGAGAAGAAGGAGGAAGAAGAGAAGAAAAAGAAGAAAAGAAGAAGGAAAAGGAGGAGGGGAGGGGGAAGGAGAGGGAGACAGGCAGGGAGAGACAGAGACAGAGAGACAGGGAGAGACAGAGAGACAGAGCCATGGAGAGAAAGAATGAGAGAGAGGGAGAGGGAGGAGGGGGAAGAGAAAGAGGGCAGGGGGGAGGGAGGGAGGGAAAGACAGAAGAGAGGGAGAGAGAGAGGGGGAAGGGAAAAGAGGGAGAGGAGGAGAGAGAAGGAGAGGAGGAGGAGGAGGAGAGAAAGGGAGAGAGGGAAGAGAAAGAGGGAGGGGGGAGAGAGGGAAAAATAGAGGGAGAGGAGAGGAAGGGGAGAAAAAGAGGGAAAGGAAGGGGGGATAGAAAGAAGGAGAGAGGGAGAGAAAGGGAGAGAGGGAGAGGGAGGGGGAAGAGAAAGAGGGAGAGAGAGAGACAAAGAGAGGGAGAGAGAAGAAGGAGAGAGGGTGAGAGAAAGAAAGAGGAGGGGAGAGAGAGGGAGGGAAAGAGTGAGAGAGTGCTTCACTCTGTATTCAGACATAATCAGTTCTTTCTGGCTGTGGACAGGATTTTTCATCAGAAGTCCTTCAGAATAGGTGTGGATCATCATATTGCTCAGAATAGCAAAAAGATTCATTTTCCCGAATGCAAATGTGGCCTCAGATGTTCATTTGGTGACCCTGGGCAGGTCACTTCACCCTGTTTGCCTCAGTTTCCCCATCTGTAAAATGATGTGGAGAAGGGGATGGCAAACCACTCCAGTATCTGCTAAGGAAACCCCGAATGGGACAAAGAGTCAGAACTGAAGAACAGCAGCCCCCCAACAGGCAGGACCATCCCCCCCAAAGCACATAGGGAGGGGGACAATTAGGCCACCCAAGTGGCTCAGGAGTTCAGTTGTTCTCACCATTGCTTTCCACTGCTCCAATCCTTGGGGAGCCCGCTTAGTACTTGGAATGGTAAGGAGCTAGAGCAAGGCCATCTTCAATCCAGCATTTCCATGGATCTGTGATCTCATCCGTTCAGGATTTCCTTCCAGGGACGCGGGCCCCACCCCATCGGTGCCGGCTTGGCCCATGCGACTCTTGTCTGGTTCCCGAGAATCTCACCACAGGGAACCCAGCCCAGCTGTTAGAGCCCTGCCTTGACTTTTCCCCACATCACGGGGATGCTGGTGGAAAGTGGGGTCTTCCCCCATTGCCTTACTGGAGTGCGGCTTCTGGGTTCACAAAGGCCGTACCGGCAGAGCCCTGGGTCCCCTGAACTCATGAGACTTCCAAGATGAGTCCCAAGCTTCACAGACATATGCCATGGCCAGAGAAGCAGAAGGGCCCCACCACAAGCTGTCAGTTTCAAACTAGGGAGGGCCTTCAAGGTCACCTAATCCAACCATGCCATTTGGATCATAGATTTTGAGCTGCAGGGGACCTTCAAGGTAATTGAGTCTAAACTCCTCATTTTATAGCAAGATCCAGTGACTTGTCCAGAGTCACCCGGTCACTAGTCCTGACGAAGGATTCAAAACTCACTTTTCACAGTTCTACCCAAGAGAAGTGCTCCCTCTCCTCGGGCTCGATATCAGTCTTTCAGAAACTGGGCTTTTGGAGCAGGCTGTGATTTATTTATTTATTTGGGCTATAACAATAGATACAATAGAACCATTGAATATTGCAGTTGTGAGGGACCTCAGAGATCATCCGAGGCGACCCCCCCTTTCAGTTGGCAGAGGAGGGAGCTGAGGCCCAGAGAGGGAAAATGAATCAGTTGAGGTCACACAGCTCCTCAGTGACAGAGCCCCACTGCCAGCTCAGGCCTTCTGAATCTGAGTTGTGTGTGCTTCCCAGGATGCCTTGCTGCAAAAACCCTGGTGGGAGTAATGATTGATTAATGAGTGATGGGTTCAGAGCCACTGCCCCATTCAGATTCTGTGCATTCATGTCAGTGGGAGCTTTCCTACGGGTTTTTGTCTTCTTAAAGCTCCAAGACTCCTGAGGGAGACAGTCAAGTCACTCAGGCTTCAGGTTCATTGTTTGGACTACAGGCCTTGACACCAAAGGGCCCCACCCCGGGGACTGCAGGCATTCCTTTGAAATGAGTGGCTTCCCCCCCTACCCCCCCTTCCCCTTTCTGGATGACTAGATGTGGGCTGAATAATCCCTCCCAGCTAGGGCAGTGAGAAAACTGCTTAGATAATCCAAATGGTCTGGGAGGAAGTGGAGTTCAGTGGAAAGGGTGTGGAATCTGGAGTCCTAGCACCCCACTTATATACATTCTGCAGCATATTAGTTCTCTCTTGCCTCAGTTTCCTCATCTGTAAAATAAGTAGGCTCGTGGGCCCTCGGGATATTCAGTGAACTTCCCAGCTCTAAATTCAGAATCCTTTAATCTGGGAAATAATGAGAGCTTTGGCTGGTAGATGGCTTCTGAGGTCCCGTCTACCTCCAGTTTCCCAGTACCATCTGGAACAAGTCACTTATCAAGTCAGGCTTCAATTTGTTACTCTTGTTGGGTCCCGCCTGACTCTCTGTGACTCCATTTGGGGTTTTCTCGGTAGAGATTCTGGATGGGTTTGCTATTTCCTTCTTCAGCTCATTTGATAGATGAGTAAACCGAGGCACACAGGGTGAAGTGACCTGCCCAGGGTCACATAGCTAGGAAGTGTCTGAAGCCAGATTTGAACTCGGGACGAGGAGTCTTAGAGGCCCAGCACTCTCTCCACTGCTGCCCGGGATTCAGTTTGCTCCTCTGTCTGTGTACACAGTCACACACACGTATGTATAACATGTTTCCTCTGTGATCCAATGTGTTTTTGGTTTGCATTTAAAAACCAGATTCTGAGAGGGGTCGGTGGGCTTCATCTGACTGTGAGATCCATGATGTTCTCTGAGGTCCCTCCCAGCTCGAGATCTAGGATGCTATGGACACAGAAAGTTTAAGGCTACCCAGATATAACGTAAGCACAAAGTGGGTTTGAGGTGACAAGAATACTAACAATGGGGAGAACAGGTAAGGCCTCTTGCAGTAAGGGTCACTGGAGCTCAAGAGTCTATATATTAAAAGTGAGGAAAGAAAGCCTTGGAGATAGGAAACGGAGCAGCTCATAGAAGCAGAGGATTTTGACCTAGAATGGACCTTAGAGGTCATCTGGTCCATCCCCCTCATTTTATAGTTGAGGCAATTAAAGTCCCAAAAGGGGAAGGAAACTTTCCGTTACCCGGCTAATAAATAGAAGCACCAGGAATGGAGCCCAGGCTCACAATTCCTAGCCTAATCCACAAGCTCCTTTGCCTAACAGCCTTGATGGGCCTCCTCTGAAAAGGAGGGCCCTGGGAAAAAAAAGTACCAAGGAAAAAGTTCCATCTGCATTGGCCATCGGCACATCTGCGACCACCACTAGTAAGTTTCAAGACTCTCGTTCAAGGGTCCAAAGGCTCATTTAGGCTGATGGGAGCAATCTAGCCTTTCGGTGCTTTTGGGCTCGCAGTTTGTATACGGAGTCAGGAGAGGGGAAATCTTAGATCTCATCCAGTCCAACTTCTTTTTTTGACAGACAGTACTTCGGGTATCCTTGGTACTCCCAACTGGTGCCCTGTATAACTGTGGATCGCAGAATAGTTGCTACAACCGGAGACTAACTAGTCAGTGTCCCTCATTTTGCAGATAGGAAAACCAAGGTTCAATGAGAGAATGTCACATAATAACTCAGTGGCAGGGGGCCAGCTAGGTGGCTCAGTGGATAGAGCACCAGCCCTGATGTCAGGAGCACCTGAATTCATATCTGGTCTCAGACACTTAACACTTCCTAGCTGTGTGACCCTGGGCAAGTCACTTAACCCCAATTGCCTCAGCAAAAAAATAAAATAACTCAGCAGCAGAGCTAAGATTAGAACTCATGTTTTGGGACTCCAAAATCATAACAGCGTCAAAAGTAGACATTTGCATACAGAAATGGATATGCTAATTCAAAAGCATTCTCAGCTATTCATCTACCTTGATTTTGGCAAGACTTTGACCAATCCTTCCAGCATAATTAGCTAAGGACCTTTATTTTTTTTTAATTTATTTTTTATTTTTTTTGTAATTTATGTATGTATTTATTTATTTATTTTATTTTATTTGCAAAACCTATGTATGGGTAATTTTTCAACATTAACCCTTACAAAGCTTTCTGTTACAAATTTTTCCCCCCAACTCCCCACCCCTCCCCTAGATGGCAGGATATCCACTACATGCTAATTATGTTAAAATATTTGGCAAATCGAATATATGTATGCTTATTTCCAAACTTGTCATTGTTGTGCAAGAAAAATCGTATCTACACAGAAGACATATCAGAGAAAGGAAACACAAACATCAATAGAGAACATGAAAATGTTATGTTGTGGTCCACGTTTCACATCCCTCTCTCTGGGTGTATATGGTTTACTTCACTGAACAATTGGAACTGGTTTGAGACAATTCTTTGTTGCAGAGAGCCATGTCCATCAGAATTGATCATCATGTAATATTGTTGTCCTGTGTAAGATGATCTCCTGGTTCTGCTCATTTCACTCAGCATCAGTTCATGTAAGTCCCTCCAGGCCTCTCTGACATCCTCCTGTTGGTCGTTTCTTACAGAACAATCATATTCCATAACATTCATATACCATAATTTATTCAGCCACCCTCCAATTGATGGGCATCCATTCAGTTTCCAGTTTCTAGCCACTACAAAAAAGGCTGCCACAAACATTCTTGCACATGTGGGGCCCTTTCCTTCGCTAAGGACCTTTATTGCCCAACCACTTCCTCAACTTTCTCCTAGAACCTAAAGTCTGTGATCTTGTTTTTTTTTTTTTAACTTATATATGTGTGTCTGTGTCCACATTCACACACACACATGTATGTATAAACTGTTTTGCAATATAATTGGTTTCCTTTGTGATCCAATGTATTTTTTGTTTTGCATTTAAAAATCAGATTCTCAGGGATCAGTGGATTTCATCTGACTGTGAGATCCATGATACAAAAAAAAGATTAAGAAATCTTTTTCCTAAAGGTTGTAGGGAATTAAAAATAATTTATTATTTTTGTTAAATATTTTGTTAAATTTCATTAAATATTTTTTTGTTAAATATTCTCAAGAAATATTGGTGGAAAGGTATATGGGGAGGAGTAGGAGAAGGGAAAAGGAAAAGAAACAGAAACAGGGACCAGCCTCTTCACTCCCTTTCTGTGCCCCTAGCTGTATCTGGTCTTCAGGGAATCGGCAAGCCGGTTCACTGCCCAGATCTTAAGATGAGGAGATGACCCATTCCTTCTAACGTGCATGGCTTGGGTCCAGATCATCGTTGAGATGAAAGAGGCTGAATAATTTGTGGCCTATAGTTAACGGGTTATTTAGTTAGTTAGTTGGAGTCATGTGCAGATCAAAGTGGCATTCGGGGGCCAAAGCTGGCAAAGCATGTGAGGGGCGTAATATGCTGGTGGCAGAGCTAAATATCAGCAGACATGGATGGATTCCCAAGGCTCCAGGCTTATGTACTTGACCTTGACCTCTGGCAAAATTTTCAAAGAGATTATTAAACAGGTGGTGTGTAAACATTGGGAAAAGAACGTGGTAATCTCAGGGAGCCAAGACAGGTTCACCGAGAGCCAAAGTTACTCAGATTCTCCTAAAACGACAGGAGATCCTAGAGGCGATGGAGAGCTTGTAAATCCTGTGTTGAGCATATTTTGAAACGTGTCCACAGAGAGGAAAAGACCAGTGTCATAAACCAGCTTCATTTCCCATTTTTAGAGTTGTTTGGTAGATTATATAAATGGAATAGTCATAATGGATCTACCTTGATTTTGGCAAGACTTTGACCAATCCTTCCGGCATAATTTTTTTTAGGATCAATATGTACAAATCTTTGAAACATTTCCATATTTGTAATGTCATACAAGAAAAATCAGACCAAAAGGGAAACAAATCATGAGAAAGAAAATAAAAAACCAAAATACCACACTGCCATCCCTGTTCAGTTTCCATAGTTCTCTCTCTGGATCCAGCATAATTTTGTCAACAAAATGGTGACATGTGGCACTCCAGCTTGGATCATCATGAGGCTGGAGAATAAAAGTCTAAGGGCAGATAGTGGTAGCTGTAGTCCAGATATGAAAGTCTGTCATGAGACAAAGGAAGTGAATTTATTCTTTGTTGCTGCAGATGGCAACAGAAAATGGAAATCGAGGGAAGGAGGTAGAATTCAGATGTTAGAAACAAATATTTTTTTTCTTTCTTCTTTTTTTTTAAATTTTATTATTTTTTTAAATTTTATTTGCTTAACATATGTGTGGGTAATTCTTCAACAATAACCCTTACATAGCTTTCCGTTACAAATTTTTCCCCCAACTCCCCACCCCTCCCCTAGATGGCAGGATATCCACTACATGTTAATTATGTTAAAATATTGGTAAATCGAATATATGTATACATATTTCCAAACTTGTCATTGTTGTGCAAGAAAAATCTGAAACAAATATTTTTTTAAAAAGTTTTACTTCATAATAAAATAGGCTATCTCATGAGCTAGGAAACTCCCCATCCCTGACAGTGTTCAGAAAGAGCTACAATTAACAAGATGTCATAGAAAAGAGCCCTATAGGGTTAAGGGGATGGATTAGACGTTCAGCATAATCCTTTTCCAAAACATAGACTCATAGACATAGGCTTGAAGGGCCCTCAGATGCCATCTGGTCCAATCTCCAGAAAAGGTTGATAAGGAACTAAGAACCGGGGAGGGAAAGGGACTCCTCCAAGATCATAAGTAACCAAGGCAGGATTTGAACCCTGTTCTTCTCACACAGGATCCCACCTCTGATACTTAGTTATATCATAGAATCATAAAATCCTAAGACTTGATTGGAACTGGAAGGGAACCTCTTCCTTTTAGAGAGGAAAACAAACTAGGGCCTAGAAATATGTGATTTGGACAAGGTCTCATACATAGGTAAGTTTCCAAGTCAAGGTCCTCAGATTCCAGAAACTGTCCTCATTTGCTGTATTCCTTCTTGAAGTAAAATGATAATCTTTAACTTTCAGGTGAAATTATTAAGTACAGAGTTGTAGGAAAGAGAATGATTTCACTGTTTAAATTTAGCTTTGTACCATAAGAAATTAGACGTGTATCACTTACAGATCAGATTAATTATTTTTTTCTTTTTTTCACAACATCTGAATTTTATTTTATTTTAATTTTTAATAATAGCTTTTTATTTTCAAAATACATACATATTTATCATGCTGCACAAGAAAAATCAGATCAAAAAGGACAAAAAATGATGAAGAAAAAAACAAGCAAGCAAACAACAACAAAAAAGGTGAAAATACTGTGTTGTGATCCACACTCAGTCCCCATTAGTCTGTTTCTGGGTGCAGATGGTTCTCTCCATCCCGAGTCTATTGGAACTGGCCCGAATCACCTCTGAAAAGAGGCACGTCCATCAAAGTTGATCATCACAAAATCTTTGTGTTGCTATGTTCAATATTCTCTTGGTTCTACTCTTAGGATCAGTTCATGTAAATCTCTCCAGGCCTTTTGGAAAGAGATCAGACTAGTTTAATGCTTAATTTAGAGCCCCGAGTTGGACCGGCTCCAGAAAACTTCACAGGACCCAAAGATTGATGTTTGGAAGTTCCGGTGAATTTCTGGTACTTTAGGAAGTACGTTTTAATTAATCTATGTAAAGTTAAATCTACGTGCCTGATTTGGAAAACCAATCAGCTACTATTTATTTGCTTCTGTGTTTGGATCTTTATAATGGGCATCTTTTAGAGGTTCAGGGGGAGCAAGTCTCCTCTTCTGGCTCTCTCCTCTACCAGACGACTTAATACACGTCTTCCTAGATTATTTTTGTTTAGGAAAATTTTGTTCTCGGCTCACAGTCCACATCTCAGAGCCTCAGTTTCCTCATCTGTCAAATTGGAATAATGATACCTTGAGCACCCATCCCACAGAGCTAGTATGAAGCCCCAGTGAGGTCATGTGTCCAAACTGTTTTGCAGACTTAAAAGTGATATAGAAACATTGATTTTTCTTATTACTCCCATCATCTTTACCCTGGCTTTTCTGATATAAGAAAATAATCCTATTCTTTTTCTTCCCTCCCATTTGGGGACAGTTGGGAAGCTTTTTTTTTTAAATGCTGTTTAAAATTTTGTTTGGTTTTCACATTTTTTTTTAAAACAATCATTTGTGTGGTTGACATGTGTCACCGTAGACCAGTAGAGTCAAACTCACAATAGAAAAGGGGGGCACTAAACCCTACAGAAAAATCCTGTGGGCTGCAGATTGACTTAAAAAATCCCAAATTAACATTGTTTCATTTCTATTTATTTTGTAAAATATTCCCTGGTTTTAATTTTAATTTTAATCTGGTCCGTGCTGCATTTGGAAGTGTTGGGAGCTGCATCTGACTGCATCTTGGATACCTCTGCTGTGGACTATCAGTACTAGAAGGGAGTCATTGGGCCTGATCTCCCTCATTTTACAGATGGGGAAACTGAGACCGAGAGAGAGAGAGAGAGAGAGAGAGAGAGAGAGAGAGAGAGAGAGAGAGAGAGAGAGAGAACAACTTTTTCAAGATCATACAACCAGGAGTGGAAAATGGATCTTTGCAATCCCAGTCTGGTTGTCTTTCTGTTATATCACACAGTTCATCAGAGTAAATCTGTTATGTTCTCTGTAAGTTATAACTGACGTCCCCACATTACCTATCCCATGTCTGATCTAATATTTTGTCTGTCTGATAGAGGCCTTTCATTTTTTTCATCACAATAATTTTCCCAATGGACCTTTCCCCAGATAGCCTTCCCTTTTCACAAAGAAAAACATTTAAGCAAAAGCAATGATCCCACCAATGTATGTGATAACCCAGAACCTCTGGTCCTCCACTTCCCCAGTGAAACGTAGGTGCTTCATTTCCGCATCTTTTCTCCAGGGCCAAGAGTGGTCATTCTATTTACAGAGCGGGAATTAATACTTTTACTTTGTAGGAATTCCTAGAAATCACAGATAAGTATCTGTCTAGTAGATAAGTCACTTACTAAATGCCTACTGTTGTCAGGTACTGTACTGGGTATACAAAGCCCAAAAGGGAACAGTTCCTGCACTCAGGGAGCTAAGATTTTTTGGGGGAAACAAGATATGGTCCAATGTATCAAAAACCAAGTTTAGGCACAGGAACATTTGGGTTCCATTCTTATCTCATGGGCTAGCTGTGTGATCCTGAGCAAGTCATTGCACTTCTCCTGATCTGTAAAATGTAGAAGTTGGACTTGATGATATCCCAGGTTCCTTCTAACTCTAAATCTATGATTCTCTAATCTTTATATGAGATGGGTAAATATGGAATTGATACAAAATAAATACATTGAAATTTAGGACATTGGGAAGGTGGAACTGAACTGAGTCTTAAAGCCAACTATGGATGCCAAGAGGAGGATGGAGAGAATTCCAGGCCTGGAAAAGAGCGGGAGTTGGAAATGTTGTACACATTAAGATAATACAAAGTAAAATGCTTGGAGGGCACTTAGGTGGCACTACAGTGGTTACAGCACTGGGCCTGGAGTTAGGAAGACCCGAGTTCAAATGTGACCTCAGACACTTACTGGCTTAAAGTCCCAGGGCACTTTACCCTGTTTGCCTCAGTTTCTCCATCTGTAAAATGAGCTGGAGAAGGAAATGGCAAACCACTCCAGTTATCTCTGCCAAGAAAGCCCTAAAAGAGGTCATAGAGAGTTGGTCACAACTGAAAAATGACTGAACAACAACAAAATGCTTTATAGACCTTAAAGCACTACATAAATGCTCTTACTACTACCACCACCACCAGCACTAAAATTATTATTATGTAAGCCAGTTTGGCCAGAATGCAGAGTGAATGAGGGGGAGTGATATGAATTCAGTCTGGAAAGTATGTTGGAAACATATTGTGAAGATCTCCTCCAAATACACATATACTCAAAAATCTTTCATGGTTCTCTTGTTACTTCTAGAATAAAATTAAAACTACTCAGCCTGAAATCCTTTTTTAAAAAAACAATTTAATAGTATTTTTCCAATTACATTTAAAGACAACTTCTCTAAATTTACTGTTTTTAATTTTTCCAAATTTTGTTTTTCCAAATGCATGTAAAAACAGTTTGCAACATTCACCTTTGTAAAACCTCGTGTTCTGAATTTTTCTCCCCCCCCACTCCGAGACAGCAAGCAATCCGATATAGGTTAAACATGTGCAGTTCTGAACATATTTCCATATTCGTCACGCTGTATAAAAAAATCTGATCAAAAGGGAAAAAACACAAGAGAAAAAAAATCAGCAAACAAACAATAACAAAAGGTAAAAATACTATGCTTTGATGCACATTCAATCACTGCATGCGCTTGGCTCTTTCTATCACAAATCTATTGGAAGTGTAAAGACAGTTTTTGACATTGATTTCTTCAAAACTTTTGAATTCCAAATTTTTCTCCTTCCCCCTCCCCAAGAAAGCAAACAATCTAATAGAGGTTACACGTGTTCTGCCCGAAATATACAGTCTTTTATATTCTGTCACCTATATATATATATATATATATATATATATATATATA